>JAOXYH010518444.1:0-21945 GCA_028566455.1 Botula fusca | reverse complement strand
ATCCGATGACACATAATTGCGACGAAATAAACAATGTAATAGAAGGAGATGATGAAATATACAACACGATACGTGTGGAAAACATCGTTTAACAAATACAAGTACATGTACACTGTATAAACATAGAACTCGAAAATGGGCAAATATAAGAAATAAAATTTATAAAATTTATACATAACACGGTAACTAAAGCAAACTTTGCTGGATTTTTCTTTGAATGATTAACTTTGAAAATAATGTTTGACTGTTTGATCCTCCAAGGAGAGGGGCCACAAAGGGTCCAAAGGGGAAAATTAATTGAATCTTTAAAAATTCAGCGATGCCAGTGAAGTGATATTTGGTGTAGAACACTGATAAATCATGAGGACTTAACGTTTTATCTATGCAGCTTATATGATCCATGGGTTCCGAGGACCATGGGTTGAAAGTTTACATAGGATTGAATGGAAAATAACCTATGAACTACTTTTTCGAAAACTATTTTGCCAATTGTAAACTAACTTTGCTCGATTACTGCTGAGATGATTACCTTTGAGTGTTGTATTTGACAGTTTGACTGTATAAGAGGAGGTGCCATAAAGGGGTCTAAAAGGTGAAAAATAACTTGAATATTTAGAAATCCTTTTCTTTAGAACCAGTGATACGGTTTTCGTATAGAACACTGATAAATCATTAGCATTCCAATTTTTATCCATTGGTTTCAACGACTATGGGTGCAAAGTTTATATAGCTTAAAATAAAAACTTAAGTATAAACTGTTCTGTGTCAGAAGCTATTTTACCAATTGTAATGAAACTTTGCTGGATGATTTCTTTGACGATTCCCTTCTAACATTTTGACAGTTTGACAGTTTGTTTTGATTACGGTTTGGTGTCTTCTATATTGTTTGACCCTCTCACAGGAGGAGCCCAAAAAGAGAAAATTAATTAAATATTGAAAGGTCTTTTTCTTCAAAACCGGTGATGCCAGTGCAATGACAGTTGATGTAGAACATACATGATAAATCACGAGGATTCAGAATTGTATCCATGAAGGTTCTATGGTCCATGGGGTCTGAGGACAATGGATCCAACAGTTACATAAAATTCAATACCTTGAAAACAGTAGCAGATAGAGAGAAACTGCAAAAGGCAGAAATGATCAACAAGTGAAGATTGTCAAAAGTCTTCATTATACTGAAGTCAATAGATGACCTACTGCCCGTGAAATGTTATTTTTTTACAATTTTTGCCGTTTTTTAGCCAATATCTTGAAAACAATAAGAGACAGCGAGAAACGTTAAAAAGCTAAACTGATCAGGTCTTCGAAAACCTCAGTTATACTGAAATCATTATGCCACAGGTAAAGTTATTCCGTCTGACGTGTTGCATCAAAGAAAGGACTATTAATTTCTTGGAAGTCTTTTTTTATATTAGAAGGTCATTGTTCGAATCAGAAAATGTGCAAGTGTCTTTATATGCAATTTCAAAATATAATTAGGGAGGATTTTTAATTTGTTTATGTTGATTAATGAATTATTTATTTATTTATTATCATTTACTGTTTTTCTCTCTTGATAACAATTCAGTAATTAATTATTAATCAATTAATTATTAGATAAATAAGTAATTTATTTATTATTGAATATGCATTTTGTTGTCTTAGCTTTCTATTTTAGTTCGTTATATTTATATTTGTTTCCATCCAGATTTGATCACGACAGAATTTAGAATGTCCCGAAAGCGGCAAACCTCTTAGAGGACACCTAAATATATCACGACGCTTTTAAAGATCAGTTTCGTGGTAACTTCAGCATTTATTTTATTATTTTGCTAGGTATTTTTTGTGTGTATGCATTATTATCAATATTATCTTTAATCATATGCACTTTTCAACTCTGTTGAAGTAAACTAGCATAAATTGTTGTGGATTTATAAGGTTGTTTGATCCAGACCAGTAAGGTAGTTTGAAAAAAAGAAGAAAAAACTACACACAAAACCGTGTTCGTATGTGTACCAAACTTTCAGCTTATATAAAGATGCTTAATCAAGATAAGCCAGGAGCTGTATTCCTTACAGAATCTGAGCTCCTGACCGGTCAGTAGTACAGGTTCGCTTTGTCATAATGTCATCTCCTTGTTAACCTTGTGCTGTCGAGAAATCAGGTCCATGTTAACTTGCAGCCGACAGGAGGTCAGCTTTTTTTTGTCCTGATGTTAACTTGCACAACTGTCCTTTTGTTAATTCATGTTAACAGAATGAGAGGTTATGTATGGACCTAACTGTAGTTATTCATAGAAATGGTGGTTTTTACTAATGGTTACATTCTGATTTCTTTAAGTGACTTGTACTTTTGCAGGAAATATCTGATGAAATCAGAGACATCTGAATTTCAATTACAAAAACGTCTGTCTTTATCTTTCGAAAACAAAACTGTTTTCTTTTTTAATTCTTTTTATTTTTATTTTTGAATTACCGGATATTTCAATATTCAAGGATTTCGCCTAAATTTACGACATATTATCTATATTTCATCTTCTGTCAGTAACAAGACGTAAGCAATATATGCGAGGATATTTAAGCACAGTCTAATAAATTCTGTGCATTAATTCCTCAGCAAATCATTTATGCTTCATGTAAATACATATGTATATATTTTTATCAGATATTCTGTGCTTCAGAGCAGTATTTTTTGTCAATAGCAAGAGAAGTTATAATAGCAGTTGTATTTAATGACAGCCATTTGTGTTCAACAGCAAATAATTTACGTCTTTACGGTACAATATCTTTGTTGATGAAACTTTGTGTTTCAGATACCTAAACTATAACCAGTTAACAACGTTGGAAATAGGAATCTTTGATACGTTCACTAGTCTGCAGACGTTGTAAGCTACTCTTTACCTATTTATTTGTTCCTAATTAAGCAATATCTCCAAACAGTAACAAGCGTTAGTAGTATGTACCTTACGTCTATTTGTTGGATGACTCTAGTAGCAAGTAGTATATGCTTTAAATGTAGCTTGAATTGTCAATGTATTTTGTTTTTCAGATGCCTGACGAATAAACAATCATCAATGTTGCAAAAATGAATATTTAGAAAGTTAAGCAGTCCGAACTTTAAATAAATTACATCTAACTCACTAGAATCATTCTTAATTCTACAGTGTTTGCTGTCATGATATTTTATCGTGTTGTGATAAACTTGTAAGATGGCTTTACAGCAATTCATTCATATTCTGAAATCTAATTAAACTGCAATCTCACCTTTTCCTCCCCCTTTTGCCATGATCGTCGTGTTAGATATAACAACATCCAATTTCGGGTAACGTCAGAAGTCACCAATTTTTCCAAAAGGCATGACTATCTGTCATTCAATCAAATACCTTCCTGGACTTTTTGATTGACCAATAGTAGTTTAGCTTATTAACCGTGTTCGATTGATTGTCAAGAAAGTTCCAGGTAGCCGTTAGCTGTTAAACAAATGGATTTTCCGTTAAAACTACCAAAAAGACTGGAGTATATAGCTTAAGTGACTGTTTGGAATTATGACTAAATGGTAACGTCCTCACCATTACTGTCTTTATGTTTGTCCTACATTTAAAGCAACCGTCGTTCTACTGTTACAAGAAGAGAACAAATTGTCACAGAACTCTATTGAATTTTCGATCGAAGGTTCAAAATTACAGAAAGATTGAGAACAAAATAACATGGTAATGAGGTAAAATACCGGGTTTAAGCAACATGACAAAAGAACACTAATACAGTAGTGTTTACAAAAAGGGGGAGCAAAACAAACCTCAGGTCAGGGTAACTCTAAGGCTCTTCTTGTGAAACACATTGTCAGTTTAAGCTATATGCATGGTTAAAATACCTTTTTCAGTTTCAAGAACTTAAAACAAGGATTTACGTTTCATCAATGAATTAAAAAAAAATCATATCAATATGTTTATTATTATTGGTTTCAATTTCAATTACTTATTTTAAAATTATTAAGTTAATGCTTGTTCTTCTGAACTAGACGCAAGGTGAATTCTGTACGATTATGTGGCATCGTCCCCGGGCATCTTCCAGAAAGGCAAACTATTCAAAGCTAACTATATGGTCTATGGTCTATGGTCAACCATAATATGAAAAAATTGAATGTGTGTTCCTTTTATATATTGTGGTCTTCAATTTAGTGCAGTCAAGTGCACAGATATAATAATCATGTGGTTTAGCAAATTTGTCCCGCTTAACCTTCGTGTACATATAGGTGAAATTTACACGTTGAAAAACAGGTGTTTAGTTTGAAGTCAGCATTAATGCATAGAAAATATGGTACAGAGAATAAATTTACAAAAAAACTTATTGATCTTAGTGGTTGTATATTGAAAAGGGTTTACTATACAATCAAAAACATTTCTGGACAAAAGCATGTTGTCAGTTTTGTTCATATATTGGCTATATGTAAAGTAACAAAATCTAAGCAAAGAAAAACATACTTTAGTCTAGAAATATGAAAAAGAGGGAACACAAATCTTTGGCCGCTAATGCTGTACAACATCTTGTGTTAACTCCTTCAGTCATACAGGTATGTGGGATCATCACATGTATTGCAAGTACATATGCGTAATCTTTTTCGCAGAATACAGTGCCACTGACGCAAGGTTGAATTATCTTATTAATACTACATGTAGATGTAGTACCAGACATAAACAAGAAGTTAATATAACATATCAAGAAAGAACTATATTGTAATACTTGTGTGCTCATGCAGAACACAAATTGTTTGAAAGATTCAGTCATGCAGCTTGTAGATTTTAAAATTTGTGTTTTTCTAGGGGAGGATAAAGCAAGGTGTACAGGTTTTTCAGAATCTTGACAACCATGGCATAATAATCTGTATGCTGATGTCAGTAACTGCACCACTTGATATATTGAGAAATATCTTGTACAAAGTTGAAGAACAGGAATAAAATGAGTTCTTTTGCTTAATTATGGTCCTCATGTAATTCTGTAGAAGTTGAACACAGCAAAAATATTTTAGTTCCAAATCATCATCTCTTTTGAAAGTGTCCACAGTTGTGCAGTGATAATATTTTAAATAGCAGAATCTGGAGAAACTTTGATACATGTAGGTTCTTTGAATGAAGGTTAAGAGAAGGTATTGCAAGCCGTGATCTTGAGTGAACAACTGAATAATTTTATCACAAGCCTGCATTTGTTTTGTTTACTGCACAAAAGTAGGATTTGAACTGATTGACACCACTAAGGACGAATACACTGAACAAGAAGGAGAGACATTACACCATAATAATCTCTTCTATCAAACAAAACTGGGGGAGCTATCTTCAAAGTTAATATAAATAACTTTTAACATTGTTGGAATAAAAAAAATAAATTGGCATTAAATGGTTTGGGACTATAACTTTAACTGTCAGATAGACTTGAACATATATATGATATAATTTGGGTTTATTACAGTCTTTCCACATTACATCCAAATTGGGGTCATGTAATTTCAATTCAAATCATAGCAGGACTTTTAAAACACTAAAATCTGTCTTTAGAGAGACCACCCTCTTTTGGAAAGCTATATATAAGTGTCAAAAATCAACATAATCCATATTAAATATGAGGATTTTGTACATTTGTGAGTCAAAATTATTTGTGAACTGAATCTATTATTCCTACCTATCTACAAGGCAAACCCTCCTATACAAATGACACGCCACAAAATAGATGCATACATTGAGGACATTGAGGACTTACTATCAATGGAGAGTTCAAATTTTGAATCGATTTCATGGGAGCTACCATCTTGTTTACGCTTCTTGATGATTTCCACAAGCTGGCGACAAAGTAGTCAGTCAGCTTCACACCGAAGATTTAGAAGGCGCGATTTTGATTGGTTATCCGATTTTGATCCCTGATCCCGCAATTGGATGTTTTTAGATCCCACACTACGATCATAGCAAAAAGAGAGAGGAAGTGCTAAGATTGTGGTTTACTTAGATTGATGGTTCTGCACATAGATATATTTGTTGATATTTTGACTTTCCGAAATCTACGTCAAAACCAATTAGCATCATTAGAGAAAGGAATCTTTGATAAGTTAACCAGTCTAGAGACGTTGTAAGCTACACTTTACCTATTTCATTTATTCCTTATTATGCAATACTTCCCAACAAGGACAACAGATACTAATATATACGTTAACTTGAACGACAGTCTTATCAGTTTGTTAGATGGCTTCAGTGGCAAATGCATATTCTTTTTTAAATGTGCCTTGATTAGATGGATTTTTTAATGTTTCAAATACATTATTCCTGAACAGTTATCTATGTTGGAAAAGAGAATCTTTGATAAGTTAACCACTCGGGACTGACATTTTATCTCATTTGAATTCTGCAGTATTTGCTCTCAGAAACATTTTGTAACCCATATGTGCCATGATATTATATCACATTTTGATTAACTTGAAAGATATGTTTGTTGTGTTTCGAAGACCTTATGAATAGCCAGTTATCAATATTGGAGAATGGAATCTTTGAAAAGTACCGGTCTATTGGTTTAACTACTTAATCACAGCATTCTTAATTCTGCAGTAGTTGCCGCCATACACAATATGCAATCGATGTGTTCCATAATATGTTATCACTGAAAGAAAAAAAACTGTAGGAGAACACCACAGTAAATCATTCACGGTTCTGCGAATGTATATCTATTTTATATATTGTTTGTTTTAGATCGCTGGACCATAACCAATTATCAAACTTGAAAAGTGGAATATTTGATAAGCTTATCAGTCTGAAGACGTTGTAAGTTACACCTTACTTATTATATTCATCTGAAATTGAGCTGTACATCCAGTCAGTAATACCAGGTAAGTATTAGATACAGAACAAAGGTAACAAAAGAACAAGCCGGAAACAACCGTTTTTTCTGCTTGGGTAGTTAGGATAAGGACCGAGACGATAGCCGATGACCTTGACCGCACTATGATTGCAGAAAAACTATTCGGTTGGTTGTACCGACCCGTTTCTTTTGTTACTTTTCTTATGTATCTAACTTGTAGGTCTCATTTTAAATTAGATGAAATTATTCTTTCCGACTCATATATTTAGGGCGGCTTTCTAGTGGCATATTCATAAAAATATGTTTGAAGTTAAAATGTAATAAGCGGTGTTATTATGCACTTTATATACTATTGATATATTATATACCCTATGTGAACCCCTTGCATGATATTCAATTAATCACATTCTAGATTATTTGTTACTTGACTTCAGCAGCAAATCATTTATACTTTTGGCAAAGGAATTCTAGCTGTTAATAATATTTCGTGTTCAAGAAAAACGAATAACAACCAGTAATCAATGTTGTAGACAATAATGTCTGAAACACTATCCAGCCTAAACTGGCAGTAACTGACATCTTGCTCTCTTGTTTTATCCCTTAGGCAACAATATTTATGTCAATCACAGTAGTAAGCAAAACACACCGTTAAGACAGTTTGTAAATTTGCTTTCAAGAGCAACACCATATCAATGATTTATTCCACTTTGAATGGCTCTGCAAAAATATTTATATTTATTGATATGTTGCGTTTCAGAGATCTATTTGAAAACCAATTATTAACCTTGGAGGAAGGATTGTTTGATCAGCTAACCAGTCTAGAGCATTTGTAAGTCACAACTTACCTTTTACTATCATTTCTCGTTGGGTAGTTTCTCCTACCAGCTACCAAACTAAGACATATGTGCCATGATATTTAATAGAAATCTTAAATATTTGTCGGATAACTTAAGCAACAAATGATCCTTACTTCATGCAAGGGTGTTTCTATTTGTTGATGATATCTCATGTGTAAGAAATCTGAATAAGTACCAGAGATCATCGTTGGAGATAGGAATCCTTGAAATCCAGTTTGGGCTACACTGGATCTAATGTATACCTGACTTACTTGAATTATTCTTTATACAGCAATTTTTGCTGTTAGAGGCAATTTGAAACCAATGTGTGCCATGATTTATTTATCACAGTCTGACAACTTTTGTAAAATGACTTTACAGCAACTCATTCATGGTTCTGCTAAAGTATATCTTTTTGTTGATATTTTATGTTTCACAACTCTGTCTAATAATCAATTATAAACCTTAGAGAAAGGAATTTGTTATGAGCTTACCAGTCTGCTGGAATTATGAGTTATACCTTACGAATTACATTCAATCTCAATTGGGTATTTTATCATATCAGTAAAAATTATTTGCCATGCTGTTTAACATATTTGAAATATCGTTCATTTACTGTAAAACAGGAAATATTCGCGAGAACAATATTTTATTGCTGTCGCGAATTCATCCTGAAATCTTTTTCTTCATAGTAAATGAAAAGTATGACAACATTGTTTAAGATCGCGAATTCATCATTTCGCGAAATAGCTTTAAGTGGTCAAATCGCGAAATTTTAAACACGTGAATTCGTCCTGTTTTACAGTATTAGACAAAGGTATCTCTATTTTCTGTATGTGTTGATGATCTTTTGGTTTTTAGAAATATGAATAATAACCAGCAGTCAAGAGAAAGGAATCTCGGATTCACGGTCCTATCTATAATGGGTGAAAATTACACCTTAATCACTTGATTCATTCTTAATACAGCAGTATTTGCTGTCTAAACCAATATGTAACTAATATTTGCCATGATAATTTATCGAGTTCTGATAACCCATTGGAGCTGACTTTACAGCATATCATTCATTGTTCATTGTGAAAAGATATTTGTTGATATTTTGTATTTCAGATGGCTAAATTCAAACCTGTTATCAGCTTTGGAGGACGGGATCTTTGATAAGTTAACCAGTCTGGTGCGGTTGTAAGTTACATTTGACTAGTAACATTCATTCTAAATTTAGCAGCATATCATGTCAATAAAAAATTATGTGCCATGACGTCACTTTTTAAGTAACTGTCTCATCTAACTTTAGCAGCAATTTTTCCTATTTTGAGGAACGGTATCTTTGTCTGTTGATGTTATTTCTTCTTTCAGAAACCTATAATCAGCGTTGGAGAAGTAATCTCTGAAAAATGATCCGATTTTTGAATTGGGCATAGTTTCACCTTCATTGCTTGAATTATTCTCAATAAATCAAAGTGTGATACATTTCATACCGATTGTGATGAAATAAAACAGTATCTGTTGTCGGAACAACTTGTAACCATTATATGCTACGATTTTTTTAAACACATTCCAATAACACTGTAAGATAATTTTACAGCAAATCATTTATTATTCTTATGTAATATATCTTTTTGTTGATATTCTGTGTTTCAGATCTCTATCTAATAACCAATTATCAACTTTGGAGAAAGGAATCTTTGATCAGCTCACCAGTCTAAAGTTTTTGTAAGTTACTTTTTATAAGTTACACCCTACGAACTGCACTCATCTTAATTGCGTAGTATATCATGTCAAAAAGAAATTATGTAGAAAGCCATGATGTTAAATCACATGTCTGAAATATCATTCATATTTTAGACGAAGATATCGCTATTATCTCTATATCATATTTCAGAAATTTGAATAACAACCAGTGGTCAACGTTGGAGAAGGGAATGTCTGGAATGGGTATAACTAACACCTTAATCACTTGACTAATTCTTTGCTGTCAGAAATAATATGTTACCAATATGTGCCATGATATATTATGACGTTCTGATAACCTTGTAAAATGACTTCTTGATTTATATTACTTTGAATGGTTCTGTGAGATATCTATTTGTTGGTTTTTTGTGTTCCAGATATCTATTTCAAAACCAATTATCAACCTTTGAGGAAGGAATCTTTGATAAGTTAACCAGTCTGGTGAATTTGTAAGTTACTTCTGACCTATTACTTTCAAGTAAATTGAGTAGTACAGCCTGCAAGTAACAAAACTCAGAACTATATATCATGATACTTAATCACAGTCTGAAATATTTATTAGATGACTGCAGGAGCGAATAATTCTACTTCAGGCAAAGGTATTTCTATTTGCTGTGATATTTCGAATGTGAGAACCCCGAATAAAAACCGTCCATCCTCAACTGAGTGGTACATCCTATCAGTAACAAGAAGTAAGCAATGCATAAGCCATATATTGAACCAAAGTCTGAAATAGTCTTCCGGGGACTAGAGCAAATAATTCAGTTTTCGGTGTCTCTATTTATCACATTATGATAAGTTTGTAAAACGACTTTATAGCAAATCGTTCATGCTTCATGAAAAAGATTATGATCCTTGGAGAAACGAATCTTTGAGATAATTAGTCTGAAGATTTTTTTTACATTCATCAAAAATTGTGCGGTACATCCTGTAAGTAACAGGAAGTAAACAATACAATGTATATATGCCATGATATTAATCTTAGCCTTAAATATGTATCACACTTTGCTTTACTACCACTGAGTCGATGCCACTGCTGGTGGACTGTTAACGAGGGTATCACCAGCTCAGTAGCTAGTATTTCGGTACTGGCCCGAAATGATACTTTTAAATTTAACGTGTTAAAATTCCCCCAAATTTGATAAAACTATGAAGTTATCGCTCTTTCATTTTGGCATGTTCTCGTTTTTATAAACTTTTGATTATAGTTGTGGTCTTCCAAAGTTTTGGTTCCTAGCATCGCTGAGAGTAATTAATTTACGAAATGTGCATATCCAATGTATAAAAATCGGTATGAAATGTATCGCATTTTGTTGTATTCATAAGATGAGTACAGTAACTAATCATACTTATGTTGCTGATATTTCGTGAATGACAACTAATGATTAACTTTAGATGATCTTTCTAGTGGCAATGTTGCTAATATCAACACAAAAACAAAGATAAGTAAAACCTACTGATCTGACCATAAATGGAATAATGGAGTAGATTACATCCGATACAAATAATACTGATACTAAAATAAGGTAATAGGAATAATACTTATAATAAGAGATCAATAGTTAGCAGTGTTTCTTCAAATCCTCCAGAAGTAGTTGCATAAATACGCTCTACCAGTAACACTTTTGATCCAATCAGCAATACTCTAGAATAAAATTAATTTTATGAGTAGAACATTAATATGTATCTGTCACCCCTAAATGAATTATATATGAAACATTTAAAATTATTATTCTGTTGTATATTAAAGACTTAGCATTTTGGCGTGTATCCAATAAGAAAGAGTTACAAAAAATGACAGATACTTTCTAAGGCAGATTACCAAATTACTGTTTTCCAATAGACATAGTGGTGATAAAAAAAATTAAGATCCGACAAGTGTTTTCTGTACCAGTTCAGGGCAAAGCAAAATGGCAGGATACATATGTTATCATCAAATAATAAATTTCTGATAACAAAATTTGAAGATCGAAAAAAGTATTTTCTATTAAAAAATATAAAAATTCCTGCAAATTATATTAACATTTGCGATTTCCTCCCTAATGACTATTCCATTGTTCAATGGAATATTTCTTTGAGGAGACTTCTTGTTGCAGTGGCCAACTATTTATAAAAAATGATTATTAATTGTACATATTTGCATGCGAATTAAAGAGAACGTGTATCTTAAGAAATTATAACTAGAAAACTACATTATCTTATTGGTTGTAATTAAAAAGCACGTGTTGAAAACTTGGGATGTTTATGATGAATTGTTGTTTTAATCTTTTGCTGTGAAACGTTTATCACTCTGGTTGTCAGATAACTGGGTGAAATAACAGTGTCAGCAGACGAGTAGAAGTTCTTGCATTCTCTTGTTTTTTGAGAGTTTAGCAACTGCAAATAAATTTGCTAGAGTGTACCTACATAAATTGTATATCGGGCTACGACCTCCTAAGAATAAACATGAGGTGGATTTGCCTTACTTATTCTACGGTGATATTTTGTATTATACAGTCCTGACCAGTAACTGCTTATTTTATTTTTGAGAAAGAAGACGAATGTCACGAAAAAATCCGTGCTGGAATGTTAAATTGAGGGCTCATAAACAGTAGAGGCCATAGTGGTTTCGTCAAGTACAAATTCATCTTCAAAGTTTAACTTTAATGGTCACGACTGGCGATTCCTCGTCACAATTTGCAAGGATCTAAGTATTTATCTTCGTAAGGATGAGGCAGTCAGCGGCACATGTTAATTCCAAATAACCACCATCGTGAAAAGTTTTCACCGTTTTGCTTACTTGTCTTAAAATATGGCTTCATTTTGTTCAAACAAAAATCGTAAACGCAGAAATTGTGTAAAGAATGCACTACAAATGATATAAACAAGGGAGATGACTCCTGCAAACATCATTTTTCTACAAAGAATGTATATGGGATTTAGTGGTCTGTATTGAGAAAAATCAGAACAGAACAACACACAAGTATGATTATGTTATTTTAAACTGCTGACCACTGATTGTTAGAAAATTGAAATAATTTTTCTGGGGTTTTTCATGATGTGCTACCCTCAGTGCATTTTGCCTAAACTTAATATAGAATGACTTCTGTCATCTGCCACAAATTAACATTGTCAGAAATTTCTGTCAAAATTATAAAGGATTTTGATAGTTCAACTCATGTAAATAAGCTTAATTCCATTTAATACACAAACTTTTGTCCAACAAATCGTGGCATCATGTGTTCATTCCAACAACGCCATTTGAATTGAAACGCACGTGCTCTACAGCGGTGCTTTATATATATAGCCGGCGCACTTCCAATCTATGTGCAAAAATAAAGTTCGGCAGAAATTGTTTAATTTCCAGTATTTTGGAATATCCGATAAAGAAATAAAAGACTTCACGTTTTTGATACATTATCATGGTGAAATATCAGACTCACCCTACAGGCTCATCTGAGATATCATCATTATTTGTCAGTATCAAAATCAAAAGATTCATCAGCAATATGCCTTTGACGAAACTCTATAAAAGTACCATTATTTCTTTTTTTATTGCAGATCTGAATTTCAAAATGGCTGCAACTGCATGACATAGTTTTACATTAGACCAAATTCAATTCTTTTTAAAAATGTTTCCAATAATCCAGCAGGGAATTAAAAGTGGTTTATGTACAGAAATCATTTGAAAGACGAATCTACATATTCATTTTTTATTACCAAGGGTTACATGACATGGTCTGATATTAAGTAAGATTGTAAGGTAGAAACACTCTAGCCGTAAAAGCTTAGCTGCTCCTCGTTTTCCCTTTCAAATTTTTAAAGAAGAATCAATATAGTATTTCATCCTAGTTATATGCCTTCAAGAAAATTAACAAAAACGCTAAATGCAGAAGCATTCAGATGCTTTCTTTTAAAAAAAATCCCTGGACAATCAGGTCACTTTTACATTAAGACAGAGATGTAAGTGTTGATTAGTTTGTAGATGAGAGTTTTACTGAGACAGTTGTCAACTTGGAAGATCGCATGATGTTTTGTGCACATCTTCATTTATTGTGTTTGAAATATAATTGCAATTTCCAAAATCTCAATTTTTTAGAATGTTACCAGTGTTGTGTAACTGTTCGGAAAATAAAGTGTTGCTGACATCAATGAAGACTAGAGGCGTTGGAATCGTCATTTTTAGTGCTACTAACACAGATGTTACATCAGAATGGAGACGTTTGACAGAAAACTGCAGAGGTAACCGCCTTTTTAAGCAAATTTTAAGTCTATAGAAATCTGTCATGACAATATTACAGCACGATCAGGATGTTTGAAAGTCAACATAAAGTTTCCATACAAGGTGTCGAAGATAAGATAGGTATCCTTGGTAATTGAGGGAACACTAGTGAACACTTATCACCAGTGTCGAAATATTTGAGGTGATATAAAAGCTTAATTAATAACTTGGAGACTACTGCATTATCAGCATGTCTGAAAGTCGACATAAAATTTCCATACATAGTGTCAAAGGTAAAATAATTATCCCTGAACACTTATTACAAATGTCGGAAATATTTTAGGTGAAAAAAAGCTTACATAATAACTTTGGGATAAGTTCTACCTTATTACGCATCAATTACAGAAGTTGAACTTTTAAATGCGTTTCCGTATTTTAAAATGCTACATGTTAGTCTGTATTTTTATGTGTTCTAATACATAGAAAAGGAAACTTCTCTTAACCTCATCGACAGCAACTTGTGTCAAATCTTTTGGTTAATAATTCATCACGTTCGAAATGGAATCATCCATTTTCAACAAATGTTAACAGCTAGAAATCACTTGGGTGGCCTTTGATAGTTATTACATAATTTATGAGGTCTGCCTTTTTTCAAATGGAAAGACATGTCGTATTTATTCTGGTTATTTTTTTCCGCCAACGTTACGAAGTGTTGTCAGTTTCGTTTAACCATATATGTTTCCAAAACTTAGTATGTGATATAAGTCAACCATACACTTTTCCCTGGAACACACAAAAAACGCTCTCAATTATAGTTATCCCGCTGAACACAAAAAACCTTGTATCTCCTCAAGCTCTGAAACCGTAAAGGGTATCGAAACGAAACTTGGTAAAAATGTTTCAGTGACGTAATGCAGTCCTTAGCTTGACCTTGGTCACAAACCCAAAGTCAAACTTAACTGATTATTATGTTTTTTTTTCATTTTCTTGTTTTTTAATTGTTTTTCAACATTTTCGAACAATTGAAAGCGTTTATTAGCGAACGCAACAATTTTTAATGGAGCTATTTACCCTTTATTAACTTCTTTTTTTTAATATACTAGTATATGCCTATACCTCAGTTAATATAAAAAATGATGACTTGTCTTCTTAATAATAGGATCTAACGCGTTTAACCTTAATATTTGTTACAAAGTCAAGGTAATCTTATTTTTTCCCTTTTTTTACGTTTACTGCATTTGGCAACATTTTCAAATCTTAGATGTCTTTTGGCTTCAAGTTCATTAACAAAAAGAAGATAATCATTTCAAAAAGGGAAATACCTTACAGTTGTTTACTGGGCAATTGTCCTATTTGTTATTTTTTCTCTTTCCGCCAACTTTTCGGAGTGTCGCTCACTTTCTTGACATAATGCAAAACTTAGTACATTGTAAATGATATTGGTAAACAATAAACTTCCCAAAACTTTTTTGATGGACAACAAACCTCTTTCCCTTACAGAGTTATATGCCCGAACACCAAGAACCTCGTGTCTCCTCTAATTCTGAAAAAGTAAAAGATATCGAAACAATACTTGGTCCGAAATAATCAGTGAATAAATGCGCAACTTATGTACATTTAGGTCCAGGATCTTACAAGTCTTTATAGGAGTTATTGCCGATTATATATATATTTGACTTACGGAATATATAACTGAAACTGAAGAACCGTAAGAGTTTTTGACCTGGAACCTTTACCATAGTTTGACCTTGACACTGATCACAAGGTCAAAGGTCAAGGTCACGTTCTGAATTTTGAACTGTTGATGTGTCTCCTTCTCCTTCGAAACCGTACACAATACCGGATCAATAGATATATTAAAATGATCACTTACTTATGTCGCAACTCGCATAATTTTACATATATATGCCTTCAACTCAAAACCTATCAGAGATAATGACTTGAGTCTAAAGGTTTCTCTGACCTTTGACCTAAACTTTAGTTACAAGGTCAAATGTCAAGGTAATCTTAAAATGTTTATTTTCGTTTTGCATTTTGGAGTGTTTTTCTTTATTTATCAGCTATTTGAAGGGTTAATTATCGCAAAATGCCCATAAAATTGATGTTCATCTCTTCACTTATCTGATTAAGAAATCTAGCAATTCCTAGCAGGAGTTAATTCCACTTTTATACTTGATTTTGCATATATTTGTCTAAAACTCAATATATTTTAAAGATTATAACTTTCAATCTTTACCTTACCCAAATATAACCTTTGGCCTTGACATTGGTCACAAGGTCAAGGACAAATTCAAATTAGCCATTTTATTTTAATTTTTGGAATATTATTCAAACTTTTTCAACTGTTTGAAGTGTGTTCATAGATTTTTTTTAAATTATTTATGAAAATGGAAAGACCTATCAATAG
Source organism: Botula fusca (assembly GCA_028566455.1). Taxonomy (NCBI): domain Eukaryota; kingdom Metazoa; phylum Mollusca; class Bivalvia; order Mytilida; family Modiolidae; genus Botula; species Botula fusca. The sequence goes on along the minus strand of JAOXYH010518444.1, from coordinate 5,955 downwards.
TTCTTGAACAATTGACCTCCTAGTTTATTATTGTTATTTGTTTATCATTTTAGCAAAAAACTAAACAACTCAAATTAAGGTATATCTTTGTATGGCAATTTACTATATTTAAAAAGACAATAACTTCACAATTGACATACTCAGAAACTATGGCATATCAAGGCGAGGTGACCTCTGAAAAGCGTGTGATGCAAAACTTAAATAAATTCATGTGTGAAAGATAAGTCCTAAGATTATTTATGAACATATAATATCTAGTAATAAGATATTGTAAGACATGGGCAACCTTCCTAAATGGCGACATACGTATTAATAAATGTTAACGAGTTCGTAACAGTATGCTTAACAAGTGATACAATTAGAAGACAATTCCTTCAGATAATCGACCAACATGGCTGCTATTATAAAACAATAGAAGTATACGTTAAAAAATATATTAAAATGACCAAAATGGCTGAATACGGAGTATTTTTTTTCAAATGAACTTCAGAGAGATCGTAAGTGTTTGTTTAACATATATATTAAGGGGTTTTTAGTAACCAGATAATGTAAACTAGAAAAAAAAACAAATCACTTAAAAATCTTCTCTCAAAGGATTAGGTCACAAGATGGTCTTCGTACAAAATGTGTCCAACAGCTCCACGCTTCATTCAATATGGACATCACAGTTTAACATATGACCTTGGGAGACGATCTGTATAAAAATCTTCTCTTTTGTTACTACGAAGCCAATTTGAACAAAGGTTTGCTATAATGATCTTTGGCTGGACCTCTAAAATTCTGTCCTCGTTGATCCTAATCTCCATCTAAAGTAGAAAAAAAGAGAGGGAGAGAATTCGAAAAAACCGGAATTTTTGCAATATATTCTTTTCATTGTTAAAAAATAAAACGTTAAAAGTAAAAGTTGAATTGAGTAGATACGATTACCGGAACATGTACGTATGACTAACGTGTCCATCTCCAGCCGCAGTTGTGATATGCTTGGTAGTATATTAATTGTTTTTATATAACGTTTTAGGAACGTGGATTGAATCAGATGAATGTGACAATAAATTGCAAGAAATCAGAGACCGTAAGTTTCTATGCGATAGTCAAACATTTATCTATAGCATTACTGTGACAATGTAAAATAACGATAAGTATAAACCTTTTATAGAATTTGGAGTGGTAGCCCCGTCAAAGGTTAATAACAGTGATACTTTTGTTGACGTTGTTAACAACCGTCAGCGTTACTTTGTTAATAACACTAAATCGTTCTACTGTGCACATTTCAAAAAACAGCCGTACTAATGTGAACCTTGTTCATAATATTCAATGCTGCTATAAACATAATTTATTATCTGATTTTATTGTTAATATTGTAAAGGATGATGAGTCTGCTATGCACATTGTTAGTAACCCTACTGGCAGCACGATGATCATTGCAAAACTGGCCGATTCCAAGAGTTATTTAATAATTACTTTGCATGTTGCACATTTATGCATATCTTTAAAAGTTTGGTTTCATATTTTGATAACAGAGCCCACTCGCCGACCTTTTTTGTCATCCTAAGAGGTTATAAAAGAAAAGGAAAGGCATAACTATTCCAAAATCCTTTACTCTCACCATCCGCTGTGAAGATGACGTCTTGTCAATTCACGTTTAAATGGCTGGCTTTACATCATCTATCCGAATAAGTTGAAGGCCACCCGACGGCATGATTAGGTCAGCTTCGTACCTTGTCTTCAACCTTACTCTTAAACGGAAGAGGGAACTTATTGATTTGTTATGTTCAATCCTGACTCAATTTGTCGCTTCAAACATCGCATAACCAAAATTATAAACTTTTAAACCTATATAGTGTGTCCATCTCCATTATGAGGACATACCTGTTTGCGCATTATAAGGATCTTCTCCCGTTCCTCATGTTACCTACCGGGCATAACATTAACTAGGCATGCGTTTGAAGAGAATCAGAGGACGCTTACACTACCGATATGCCTGTTCCATGCTACGGTTTCTGGTAGAGTCGAAGTCGCTAATTCAGTTTTAAGTTTTGTATAGTAATCTATTTCAGTTTTTGAGAGTTCCATGGGATGTTTGTCTTTGTTTTCTGGGCTTTGTCGTTTGGTCACATTTTTCATTTTTTGATAATTGTTCTTACCGCGGGTTTCCCCGACTTTTATTTCAACAGCCCTAAAAACGTTCAAGACTTTGCACCGCACATTACATGATGAAAGTCATTTTTTAAGTTTAAAAATTAAGTTAAAGTCCTTATATTCTTTAAATTTTACAAAGCGCTACAGCTCGAAACCATTGAATATGTATAATAAAGTGCGAATTATTGGACACATTCATGTGCAAGAAAACCTGAAGGACACACGAAATGAAACAAGGTGGCAAAGCCCATGAATGAAAAACTGAGTAACTCTTAGAACGCTGATCACCGACAAAGAAGTGCTTGAGATCTGTAATAATACAGTGTTATGCTAACGTCAAGAATTATGTCCGAATGCTGTTGCTTTAATGACTTGGAATTCAGTAGGAATAAAATTTAGATAAAACACTTCGCTAAAAGCTTTTTTAGTAATCAAAGTTAGTTTTCTCGATATAGACTTATGAAATGTTATATCGTATCATACACAACCTAAAAACTTAGTATTGAGAAATGAACAGTCAAATTATTTTAAAATTACTTGAAAACTAAGGAGATTCTACAAATTATCCACAGAAACAATGAAATGATAGTAAATTTTTTTTTCCAGTCGACTCAAGAGCCCAAACGACAGAGTCTGCGTCCGTTGCTACAGTACCCTCAGGACGCAGTTCTGCTGTGGTCTTACCAACCACAAAAGTACATGTAGAAGAGCCAACCACTGAGGCAGGACCCGACATTGATGGTCAGTTTCGCAGCCGAGACATTAAATATTTACTAATATTGCCTTCTTTACAGATGGATCAGTTGTTTTTTTTTCAAATTATTCAGATTAAGTGAGAACAGTCCTTGCAAGTTATTGATTTCCTCAGACTTTGTTTGCTGTCTTTATTTAACTAAATGTACAAAGCAAAGCGTGATGTCTTTTATACTGATTATAATACATCGGATATGTGCATTTCGTCAACTAACTTCTTTTACATTGCATACAGTTATTTGTCTTTAGTAAGAACGGAGAACAATGCACGAAAATTTCAAGTGCTTTAAATTAACACGAGAATTACTCGTGTTTTATTTCTATAGTGCATAATGCTACCTCATTTTTTGAACAATGCAACGTAATGTAGACGTGATTAGATCAAAATTTCATTTGGTGGTAAGCAAAATGTAGAAGATACCAAACTGTAATCTAATCTCGCATAGCGCAAACAAACAGGACAGTGAATGGACAACACAACGAAGACAGCAATCAACAATCAAGCAACACAACCTAGAAATAAAAACACAGGAAGTGAGTAAAACAAACCAAATAAAACTAGGGGTTAATTAAAAAGGTGATCCGGGAGGTAAGCAGATCCTGCGCTACATGTGACATATTTCGTGTTACTCTGGGCAAAAATCCGGTAAGCGGTCATGAACGAAAGGACTGGGATTGCACTCTGACACAGGAAACAGATCGTTAATCACTTGTTAGATAGACATTCAATATAGGTCAACCAGTTCGTGATGACGACTGTAAAACTAATGAAGTGAAGATTTCAGCCTTTCCGAAAGATACCCCTGACCGAGAAGCTTACTAGACAGCAGTTACCGTCTATCTAAAAAATCTGGATAGGAAACGCACTCTCTAGAATATCGTATTAACAGAGAAATATATACTTCGGTTTGGTAAATATCATCCGTCATAGAATATTGTATTGAAATCGTAAAGCCATGCTATAAATAAACGAATTAAGCAAATTACCGAACTCAAAAATTGACACTAAAAAGGTGTCTGTACAGTTGAGAAATATATATTTAAACCATATCATTATTTATACAGAAAAATGTGACCGAAAGACATTTAGAAAGGATAGTTTAGGAGGTAATGGTGGGTTAAACATGTTTTACAGCGCGCTTAACCTCCTTCTTCCATTATGCGTCAATATGATACTCAACGAGAGACAATATTCATCACTCTTTAAGGAATTAAATTCAATATTACAGCGTTCTCGTTTCAAATACAATGCATTCATTTCACACGATGTAAACATGACACGATATAAACATGAAAGTCCTACAGTCGTTTGAATTTTTAGATTCAGCATACGGTACCAACAGGTAATATTTCCTTTTTTGCAGGTGTAACATATTTGGTGATAAGCAGCTTAGTTGGAGGCGTTTGCAGTGCTGTTATAATTTACCAATTAGCATCCAAGCTTCAGCTGTTTACTGATATGGCGAGAACTGTAAGGCATTATAAATAATTATCACATTTAAATTATTTGAACATTTTGGATCCTAGCAGTAATGAATTTACAAAATGTGCACATCCAAAGCATTACTAAGTATCAATACTTTATCTTTTTCCTTTAAATACTATCTCTCTATTATTAAGTTTGGAAAACTAAAATATTTTCGTTTTGGCTTTTTGTTTTGGTTTGGAATCTCTTGTCGTGTTTTACAAATTAGCTTTGACTTCGTTGAAGTAAGAATTAACTTAAAAGTAATATAGACAAATCGGTGCCTACAACAGTTAATTCGTTCGCCCAGTCGTAGCTTGTTAGTATTTGCATTACCTCGGAGGATCACTTTCAGAGTGTGTCACAATTAGAAATAGAATGTGTTGCATGACAGGAGGTCTATAGTCGCAGTTTGGTTCATGTGCGAGTCAGTATGTCCAAGCGGCATATACAACATATTAATCAATTGACGTTTACTTTTTTAATGTTTTCCCGGTTGTTTGTTATTGTCGAAGGTGTATAGCGATAGCATTTTAAGTCTTAATGCCAATCTTTGTCCATATATTAGTTTGTGCAAATACCGATTTCATTTAACCTCTGTCTATGGCAATGGCGGGTTTCCTGTGAGTCCAAGAAGGTAATACCGTTGCCTACTGAAATCATCATGTCATTATTAACAGAAATGTAAATTATGCTTCAGGGTAGAATGATCCAAATCTGGCAGAATTTGTGGTTAAGAATCAAAGTTTGCTTCATTAACTTCGTTCTTTCGGTTTTATTGTTTCTTTTTCAAACTGGATATGGCTAGATAAATTATTTCACACGAAAGACCTAAATTCAAGTAAAAAAAAGGCCTTGAATTTAGCTATTGATCTCGCCGTACAAATTTGTATTTATGGCAAGACAATACAAATCATTGGTACAATATATACTAATTTTGGTATATCGGTTGCGAACATTTCGAATATTTATAGCTCCTTAGGGATGCTAGGGTCTAAACTTTGGGAGACCATAATTGTTACCAAACATTGGTAAAGGGAGAAATGCCAAAAGATTGCACGTTTCTAAAGTAAGAAGGAAAAAAAGGTTTGTTCATCTACATGTACATTAGATGAACCTTGCAAGTTTGTTTAGACAAATGATTATTAATGGATAAAAGACCATGTCTCCCAAAAGTTTGGCCATAGCGAGTGTTATGAAGGTTAATACAGAAAAGCGTTTCACACGCAGTTACATTTACATTAATGTTACATGTAGTTTATTTCAAATTTTATATAAGATGTGGGCTGCTGTCTTTTCGACACATATACCATATTCTTTCCGTTACATGTTATTCACAGAGGTTGTCTCTAGCACTATTTGGAGCGGTAGAACGTATCCCCTTGCTTGCGGGGAATGTTTTTTAGTTTGTGGGTTTTGGAATATGTGTTCTGAAGATGCATGCTCGTTTGTTAAATATAACATAAGAATTGATCATTTCTCCCAAGATTTTGGCCAACTAGCGTGACGGATGAACGTTAATCAAAATAAAAAGAAAAAAAAGAATTGATCATTTCTCCCAAAATTTTGGCCAACTAGCGTGACGGATGAAGGTTATT
>JAOXYH010517337.1:0-13847 GCA_028566455.1 Botula fusca | reverse complement strand
AATGGACTGTTATTCTTGAAAAGTGAATGTATATTCTTCAGTATTTGATTGAGGTCTGGATTGTTGTATTCCATCCTGAAAAAAATAATAAACAATGAACAGAGCTATCTCATACCTGTCTTTGAACAGCTGACGAAAACAGCTGTATGCGTCTTTCATTTTTTTCCATTCATTGTGGACATCGAAGTCCTATCTGCTTCACACTACTGTATAAGACCTAAATCTCCAGAAGGTACTGACACCTTAATGCTAGCACGTCCACATATATATCATAAAATTGTCCTTTTGGCTGGGCAAATGAGGGAATTAACTATACAAGGGCTGACGAAAACTCCCAATGGGCACAATATCAAGTAATTGTCTGATGTCTGTTACAAAAAAATGCGACCAAATAGCCAATGGAAAAGAAAAGTTATAAGCAGCTAAAAGCCACTACCATACCAGAAAAGCATACAGTGACTGTGTAAAGAATATAATATGAGGCAGGTGCAACCTGAAATGCTCCCGAAGAACAGTAAAGTTTTTCCTGATTACAAATAAAATAGCCTTTATTTTACTATTTGAATGAGTTTAGCCAGGGAAAAATCAAAAGAAATGAACACTAGAAGTGAAAAGGCACTGTAACGAATAATTTCACTTCTGTAACCTATGTGGAACAATTTTATATAAATTTAAAAGAATTTACCACAATTTTGACAAAAATTGGCTATGATCTACTGAACATTTTGATTTCATTATCACCCTGAATCTACCCCCTTAATTTGTATTGAAGTGGTACAAATCATAGCTATTGATCCATAACTGTTATGGCCTCTTGATGAAATTTTAATGCGCTATCAATGCAGATCGAAAGTTCTGTTAAAACCACAACCCACAACTTAAGTAAACCTTAATCTAAGTTCTTTAACATTCAACCTTTTGATTTCCATTTGTCTTTGCAGGGAAGATTATTTGAATTGTACTTGCATCTTGTATGTAGATATATTGATGGAGATGAATTTACAACTTAGCTGTCATTTCATGAAGCACAAAGATTCCAGTCATTTCTCAAGGTTTTACAGAATAAATCTGTTGCACGATGATAAATTTTCAACAAATTTTGGGGTCAGTCAACAACTTGAAAATTAGGACACGAGTGTTAGGTTTGCTTACAAAATGGTAAAGCAAGTGTGGAAAGAAAGGCGACAAAATGTTTCAGAGATCTATTTGCAACATCTGCAAAATATTATATAGATATTATAGATTGATAGGTTTGCTCATCAGCTTCAATTGGTACACCTTGAGGCCAGACATTTGGAACAGGGTGTTGATCAAATATTAGAGGCGAATGCAGCGTCTGTCACAATTGTATGTATTAGCAAGGCCATTTTTCTTGGCTTTCAAATTTCGGAGTCAACTCATCGTAGCAATTATTTTTGACCAGAACTGACGTTATCAGTATAGATCTATTTCAGCATAAATTCGTCAGGACTTTATTTTCTGAAAGTTAAGAAATGATGAACGATCTCAATTTTCATTCCAAAGTTCCGTCCCATATCAAACAACAAAGAAAATCTTCATTTCAGACAGCATAAATCACAATTTGCCGGACACTGTCCCATTTTGTTGAAACGAAACAAGCAAACGAACAAAACTGGCATTCGATGTGAAAGAATACATATTTGCCTGTTTGTGATTTTCCGTTTCGTTGTTTCATTTTTATTTGAAAAAAAAAACACGACCCAAGTGAACTGTTCTGTCTTCTTTTTTCCGTGTATCGATCAGTTTTTGCTACACGCATGTTGTTTACATTGGAGATAGGTAGGTCACATGACCAATCAATACGTTAGTTGCGGATTATTCAAAAAGATAAATGACAAGAAATTTCACAAACCAGGAAAATGAAAGTGAAGTGCAATGAGTATTGAAATTTATTTTTGTTTGACTTTTTTTATCAGATTTCGCGTGATTACATCTTACAATTTATTTTTTAATTTATTTACGGTTCCCCAAGTTGTTGAACATTTGGGAGTGCCATACACCCGTACATAACGTTTTAATTTTTTTTACCATTAACGCCCCCTTCGGTGGCTTATCAATAACATCATCATATTAGATTGCACACCAATCCAAAACGCTTTTTTGGTTCATTAACTATAAGAACAAAAGCAGTAGTTATGTAGCACCTCTTAAGTCAACTAACTCTGATTCAAACTCCAAGACAAACAACCTGAACAAACACTTTGCATGAATTTTCGATTTGACTGACTCGTACAACAAAATAAAACATATGGACGACAGCATCTTCTTGGCATGAATAACATCACGATGATATAGAAGAGTCGCAAAACGACGTCAAGAACTACAGATACACAACAGCACTTGATATGATTGATAACCGAGAATACTACTGAAGGATACATCGCACAAGTCTTACTCAAATATCGGCAGCAGAGATCCTAAGCAACAAGATAAATGCAGAAATCCTAAACACTTAAATGCAGGGACAAGACAGAAGCTCGGAGACACATGAGAACTAGGTCATGACAAAAAGACACGTAGCAAGGCACCAATAGATCAATGTATCATTCCAAATAATAGTAAAAAGTAGATTCAAGAATTGAGTTAAAACGGTCAGAAAATTTTCAGTCCAGTCTCACTAACCGTCAGATCATCGTCTATTTTAAGTAGAGATGATCACCAGTAACATCTAGAGACACCTTAAACAAGAGCAAATCCTTACTGATGCAAATAATTGCTTTCGAAAATACAGATCCTGTGATACTCAACTGATTACAATCCAACAAATGTCGAAAAAAAGATGAAAGAGTCCAGGCAGACATTGTCCTTGTTGAATTTATTATTAGGCCTTCATGATTAGAGCGTCAATGATGAGTCTTTCATAGATAAAACGCACGTCTGGCGCAAAAAAAAATGCCTTGAACATTGATGCAATTTTGTCTTTCGGCAGAGTGCCAAATAAGAGGTCCTACATAAGCTTTATTGCGGCAAATGTATTTGGATCAGAGACCCTCTACGGGAAAGGGAACACGTAGTGCCTGAGACAAGAACAATCGTTATTTGTCCTCTCCAGTTCGACGCCTTTGAAGAAAGCGCATTTGGTCCTACTCTGTTCCTACTGTATATAAATGACTAACTACCTTGACCACAATTCACCATTTCATCTTTTTCCTCACACATGGGTCCTTTACAGAAGTATAAAAAGTCCAACCCAAAGATGGAGCATCTCCAGTCATGGAAAAGAGACTCGTAATGGAAATTCCAAACATAGAAATGTCCGATTCATTACATTACATATAAGAGACAACCAGTTTTTCAACTCTTTACCATCGGTGTTCATCTTATGAAAGAAGAAGAATTGGTAAATAAAAGCAATAACAAAAAACTGAACACCAAGGAAATTTTCAAAAAGCGTAAAGTCGATATGACTGACAAAATCAGAAAATCAACAGAATGATTGAAAGCAGTCAACCATACTCCTGACTTGATACAGGCATTTTCAAATGAAAAATGGTGGGTTAAGGTAAATCACCACTATTGAATGACGGCGACCATTTTAGATCTAGAAAATATAATAATATTTGGTATTTTGTGCTTTCGATAATTGCAACATTTTTATTTAAAGATAAATATTTAAGAAATAATTAAATTTTATTTTGACAAACTTACACCACTTTATTCAATACTCGAATGCTTTTTAAAAAGACTTACGAATTTCCTATTGATTTTAAAATTTTTAAATTCTGCATTTAAGAGATATCAAGGGGAGATAACTATCCTGATTCATTTTTTATATAGATTGTACAGTAATTTGAACTGTTTTGTTGAATATCAAGAAAACGAATATAGATACCCCCATTTTTCTTTTAATTTTTTGGAAGCATTTAATAAATGTACACCCTTCAAAATTTTTAGAAAAATTTATCTCGTAGTTTTCTTTTTATTCATCAAATACATATTTTTCCCTATATAACCTATATAAAATTATGAAATATGCTACCTGTAAAATATAAAAAAAAACAATCCTTGTTTCACAGTTTGTCAGAATTTGAAGACTTTTCATCTTCAAGTCTAGGGAATCAGTTGGGAAACATACACTCCATAGGATACATTGACGGAAGCCAATCTGAGAAGTGAGGTTTGTTTACGAAGAGAACGATGTCGATATATCTGTAAGTGAATTGAAGGAACTGCAACCCATACGGATAATCAGCAAGTTAGGGAGCGCACTTTTTGCCAATCTGAATGTCGATTATATGGCGAAAAATTCTCTCACCAAACTTGACAAATACGTTATCGATTAGAAACTTAAGCATAATGATCACCTATTCCTGTATATGTTTTGTTTTTATTTGGAATAGTTGAGGAAAATATATGTGGAATTATATCTAAAATAATGGATTTATATTTTTTGGATATCTTTACCACAAAAAGACTTTGATTATTTTCTTCAAACAGTAGTTTAATTTCTAATTGGAGATGGTAGTGTAGATGTTAGAAAAATTGAAATTTTTCACAGAAGGAGCTCAGGTAATTTTTCCTAGATTTCAAATTATCAAGATCTTTCGAATTCTTCAGAATCGACATATGATTTACTCCACTAGTCGAGTTAACAGTATCACATATTTTCTGGTGTCTCTCTTTTAGTGCAAACGAGATTTTAGTAAGCCTGATCTTTCTTTAGGAGAACATGAAGATGAACCAGCTATGTACCTGTGTTTAAATGGATTGTTGTGTAGTTTTGGGATCTAATACAAACTAGGCAAGTCTTCAGATTTTTTATCTAGAGAAATATCTAACGATAGCATGACGAACTTGTAGTTAACTAGAATTTTATCTTGATTAAAGGTAGTCTGGAATAAGTAGAGATACACTCTATTCTTTAATAAGGCACTTTTAGTAATACAATTTACATACAAAACAACACAGTGAAACAATAATTTGTTATGAAGGGTTAAAAGACATTTCATACAATGCGTTAACCTTACCTTCCCTTCCGCATTTGGTTTACGTTTCACCTAGGCTCTGGGGGTAATCTTAAACAGCATCCATGTTGAATATAAATTTTAATTTCAATTGATATGCTGAGTTACCCTGAATTTGGGGCCGTTGGAAATAAATTTACGGAGATCAGCAGTGGTAATGTAAACAGAGGGGCCGTACAGAAGGGAGAGTGCACGCAGTCACATGTCTGTGGTAGATTGTCATGCTGATTAGCGTCAAAGTCCTAGAATGCTTGTTTGTAATAAGATATTTTACTTGCAATTGTTTTGGAGTACCTGTAGGAAATGATAGGAATGTACCTGGGAGTCAACAAACATAATCAGTTCATATACTGTGGATTCATTATTATTCGTGGCGTATTAATTTTCGTTTATTTCGTTGATAAAGGTGATCCACGAATTCAAATATCAAACGAATTGTAAATTAGCAATTGACTTGTTACTAAGTAAAAGCAAAAGCACGAAATTAAGTATCCCCGAAACCTCATATTTTTCTTGAACCACGAAAATAAATGAATCCAAAGTAAACCAGGCAGTGACGAAAACCAATAATATCATGATTTTCTTCCAAAGAACACCTAACGGGGTCCACGCAAATCTAAATATTTTCCATCTAACTCTAGTGACTCAATTGAGGTCACAAATGGAACACGATAGCGCTATAGCAACAAATATCTACATCCTGGAGATTGTCAAACGAAGAGCAACCAAGTTCGATACTGGTGATAACCATCGAACTAGTAGCATAAGCCTGCAATGGTATTCACTACAAGAACGTCTAACAGCCTAATACCTACCAACAACAACCATGAGAGGAAACAATAACTGAAACCTCAAGCCATGTCCAAAATCCAGTTTTCCCACTTTCCCTCTTTAGAATAGTCTGTCATCGTCAATCGTGACCTACAACTCAACTAACATATTCGGAAGCGAGAATATTAAACTCCACTTAATGTGTTTAAAGGATTTAACTGCACTATTTATATAAATTCTTCTTGTTTGAATTTTTTACTTGCTCTTGTATACAGTTGATTTGTTTGCACCATGCATGATAAGTTCGATAATACACTCGCTGGTGGACTGACCTTAACCGGCAGAAGAAGGCAAGACTTGTGTTACATAACACTGAAACTAAAGTTTTCATTCAACCAACATTATATTAGAAACGTCTGTACTGAAATGTTTTTCTAGCAAAAAATTCATTTCAGAATAATATTCAATACCTGGATCCAAATATGACGTTTGAAATTACATTTGATGTTGCCTTTGGGAATATTGTCCTAACATCCTTTGGTTCGTCTGGGATTTTTTAAAAGAGATGGACAAGAATTTGAACTTCTTCCTGTATCCTTTCCTCTATTGATTTCTTCCCAACTCCGAAATCTTTCAAAGCTACTGCTGTAAATTTCCTAATATCTGACCATTCCTGTCCGTTGCTTCCACCAACTCCTGTAAAAGAAGCATCATAGATAGTAATCTAACATACCGGAGGGTAAAATTCCTCCTCCCTGAAATGGGGCTTGCTGAGTGGGTTACCTAATAAATATTACCGGAGAGTTTCTAAGATTTGTAATTTCAAAGATGTTTGGTTTAAATCCTAATCCTAAACCTTTCTAAAACCTAGCAAAACTCGGTTCCAGACCCTTGTTGACATCGGTGAGCAACTTCTCTTTTCGGACGCCATAGTGAACGAAGACCTGACTTTTTTTTTGTATTCTATGATTTAAATCTATTCAAAATAGAATTGTATTTGAACTAATCTTTTAATAGCATCTTAACTTTGTCATAAAAACGGAGAACATTATTTTCCCGAAATTAAAGGCAAAACTGAAAAAAAAATCTTGATATATTCATGTTTCGATGGAATTAAAGTCTACCAAAGTGTACATATGGTATTGAAACGGGAGATAATGTAGACAGAAATACTGATTTGTTGTTTTAATGTTTCCGTGAAATTGGAAAGTGTTAAATATCATCAGAAGTTGTTTCTTGGCAATTTAACCAAATATTTACCTGGTCCTCTTCGGAACGATTTACTCCTTGGAGGTCGAAATTTTGTTTTATTTGCATTGTCGACCAGAATTTCCTTGGTTCTCTTGTATCCAAAAGCAATGACAAACGGCCTCGATCCGAACTTGAGAAAAACAATATCTCCATACTTTTTCTGCAATTTCAAAAATGTCTTTGATGTATTTTTTGTTCCAATTACACATGGCAAGTTTCCTACGACAGGCCAAGGTGATGGTCCAGGGATATTTACTCGTAAATCGTAAAACCTATCCCATATTATATATATCAGTAATAAAACAGCTACAAATGTCAAAACTGTAAATAAATCTAAGCTGTTTAAAATCATTTCGTACGTATTCACGTCGGACCGCTGTATTAAATGATTTCCTTACAAAGTTCAAGCCTGATAATTACGTAACGTTCCACGTTTTCACCTGTTGTCGCCGACAGGAAGTGTTGAATGGCCATACTAATGATGCATATTATCGGTAGTATATTGTCACTGAAATTCAGGGTCACATAAGCTTTGTTTATGGCCTAAAAATTGAAATACACTTGATGTCCTTTTTTATCAGTTTTTAATATCATAATTTTCAAAATCAAATTAGTATACATGTATGCAAATTAAGTTCTGATAGCGTTATTTTGGCAGCTGAATTAAACCCCAAAAAGACAAAAATCAGAAATAAAGCGAAAAACCTGACAATTCAGCTGGTTTTGAATATTTTAGTATTGGCCACATGCATGTTTAACTTTTAGGCTTATACAATTTATGTATCTTTGAGAGTTGCACAAGTAATTTAATTTCACCGTTCGCTAAATAGATGACGTCGTCTCCTTAAATAACTCCTTTGGAGACTTTCTGGATCGCATCTATCCAAATGACCTTGAAATAAAGGAATATACAGATAATTTAAGGTCTTCTTAATGCCTTGATCGTCATCTGGAAATAGACAATGAAGGACGGTTGCTTTCTGATTTCGTCTGTAGCAATATTCCAGCAGCGACTGCGTACGAAGTATATATATCTCATTTAATACTATACTCTCGAGCATGCGTGTCCTATCCAGATGTTTTGGATAGAGGTTACTGTTGACTAGTAAGCTTCTGAAATGTATAACACTTTGTTTTCTTAATCAAGTGTTTCTTTCGGGGAGGTTGAAGTATTCACTTCGAAAGTTTTACGGCAGCCAGCACAACCTGGTTGCTCGTTATGGAATGTCTATCACACAGATGATTAACGACCTGTTTCCTGTCATAGTGCAATTCCCGTCCTTTTACGCTCGTGACTGCCTACTGGATTTACGCCGTGTGTAACACGACGGGTGCTACATGTGGTGTAGGAACTGCTTGCCCTTCCGGAGCAACTGAGTTTACCCCGTTTTTTTGTGCTTTTCGTGTTGCTCATTTCCTGTTTTTAGTTTCTGTGTCATGTTATTCGTTGTTTTGTCCATCACGGTCTTGTCTCTTGCCGTAGGATATATGACCTTTTATGACGGTTTGGTATCTTTTATATTTTATTTACAACACAGATGTAAATACTATGACTAAACACAGGTGCAGCCAATGTCATTGAAGCCAAACAACCGTACAAAAGTCACCAAATTTCTGAAACTTCTTCATATTGTTGACAATTTGCATAAACTCTTGTGACGTCACTTTGGAATCCATGTGCATTATAATGAAAAAACAAGCCACGGTTTCCTAAAAGCAATCATTCTGCTATTCTGCAGTTGTTTAAAAACAATGTACGAATTTTGAAAAATTCCTTAATGCTTGGGACAGAATTGGGCCTTATCTCACCTACTCCTTTAGAATCTTAACATATTACTCGGTGCTCCACTGGCGGAGATGTGGCCCCCAAAGCAGCTCCACCTTATGCTAATTGAAGTTGATATTATATGCCTCTTTTTGGCAGATGGCCTTTTTCGAATTTGTTAGACAATATATAAGGTGCTTGTGTAAAATTTCAAGTAAATGTTTTATTCAAGAAATTTTACAACAAAAGAGGATATCAATTGTGTTGTCTTTTTCTTTTTTTTCTTTTTTTTTTGTTTTCTAGATCATTTTTGTTGTTATTTTATTTTTGTTGTGTTTTTTTCTCTTTGCATATATCCACGTTTTTGTCTTTTCCCTTCACGTATTTGGGATTTTTACCGTAAACCAATTTCTGTATTCTGTTGCTGATATATCGTAGTGTTCCACATTTTTAGCTTTGAAGAATAAACAGCCAAGTTAGGCTAGTAAAGATTATAATGTAGAACTTGATTGCTGATTAGGCAATCTACAAACTAATCTGATCTACTGAATTATATGTATATCACGTAAAACATTGCATTTGACGTATAACAAATTGGATATCTATGACCCAGGTAATCCTAAGCAAGGTTGAAAAGAGCTTCTCGATTCAAAACATTATAAAAAATTCGCCATACCTTTAAGTATGCAAGGACAAAATTATAATGCTCTAACATGCACATATGGCTGTTTACGTTGGTCAGAGAGAACAACAAGAAACGTACAACACCTAGAGACCTAGACACTTACATCTAGTAACGACGTAGGGAATCGGGATTGTCAATTGGCCAACATTCATACACACACAAGTAAGAATTAAATATTACTAAAACTAAATAAACAACAAAAGAAAAGAAACAAATCTACATCACATGCAAATACATAGACATGCACGCACTGAACACAAAATGAAACTAAATAAAAAAATGTTCACATAAGACACGAAAATGATACTACATAAATGTTCACTAAGCACGAACAAAATGTACTGACAGTCAAACTAAATAATGTGCACAAGACAAAAAATCAAACTAAATAAACTGTGCACAAAATAAAAATTAGCAAATCAAAAATCTAAGAAATAAAGTTAAGTTCTATTGCATCACTTATCAGGACGGACGTCGAAGGTCAAAATTTAGGACGACGAACTTCAACCCAAAAGTTTACCGTAGTATGGATGGTAGTTTCACTGACCTCATAAATGTACACCTTCCGGCCTTCAAAACACTAAATAAGCATTCAACTTATAACAACACCAAACTCTGGTAGCGCACATAAATATCTGGAACTATAAACGTTTCCACCTCACAAATCAGTACCATCGATTTGTAGATATACAAAATAACCATTTCCAGAAAAGCACCAGGCTACATCCAGCTAACGACAGCTGACAAAATAATTACCATGGCCGCTACACCACACTTTGATATATGGTTATTAATCGAACCTCAATATCAACTTCCGGCTTATCACCCAGCAGACCGTACGACGCCGGACCACTATCTGCAAACGTTTCCAGACGTAATATCATCGCCAACGGTGCACAAATAATCTCCGTAAATAGGGATGACCCCTGAAATAAATAAAAGAGCCCGAAATTCAAAAAATTATTCATGAAAACCAAATTTATACTGAGTAAACTCGACACGCCATTTAATGACTCGCGGTGCGTTCGACTTGCCAATCTGGATCTCGTGAAATCACTAGCAAGAAAATACGCAAAATAAACCTTCTTACCTGAGCAAAATCTGAATATTTCCCATGAAAACTTCATTTTCTGCACTGACAATCACCAATGTACTGACTGGCATTTCAGAAAAGGTGTTCACTACTTGACGTCCAGTTGCGCACTGCGGTCTAACTCACCTTGAAATGTCTAGCTAGTTGGGCGATTACATGACTAATTTGGCGCGAATACCTTATCAATAAGGCTCTAGTGGAGTACATTTAAACTGACCTATTTATGATGACAAATGATCTTACTTCTGTAGAGAGACTCATAAGAAAACTGTTCTCTAATAAGGAAAAATAATCAATTAAATGAAGTTAGTTACACATCTCAAAGATAAATTTAATAAATATGGACTTTCGCTTTAAGCCATAGTTTTCAAAATGTTTGAAAATGTTCACGACTTACAAGATCACATTCGTTCCTCGAACATATGAAAACATGGGAACTGCAGATGTGAATCACATATGAAGCACTACTGTATATAACATGGCTTTACGAGATTTTTCAGTAAAACGGTCACGGATTCCAAAAAAGAGCAACACAAAAATTAATATCAATTAAAACTACACATGTAATAACCAAATTACCTAAGTCCAGTTTTAATATTAAGTGCATAGGACGGGATAATAGTTATGATTTTCCGTATATAGACTAGAAACACCGTTTTTTTCCATTTTTGGGTTATCTTTTTGGGGCAAAAGTCTGTTGTAAACATAGTTTACCTGTAGACAAATCAAGAACAACATAAAGATGAATATTTTTTGGGAGTGATATTATTATTGGCATTTTTGGAGGTACTCATTTTATAGCGTAACGTATTTATTAAATATTTTTCAAATTGTCACAACAGTCACATTTCAATTTCAGAAGTGAAATGTAAAATTTAAACGGATACATTGAGCAACTCACTTATCAAAAGAGTGAAGTTCTACATTGTCACCTTTCGTTAAAGACTGTTTCGCCCAGGCGCTGACTAGGACCGATATTGAAATGAATGTGAGTGTAAACAATAAAATTCTATTTGGTTCATCGTTTATGTGACCTATACACTGGAAGCATTTCTATTCATATCTATTAATACAATCTATAAGCTACCAAACCGCAATCAAAGCTCGCATGTCCTAAGAAACCAGACAAGACTGTGAACAGACACAACAACGAACAACACAGAAACTAAATAAACAAGAAATGAGTAACACGAACCCCACCAATAACCGGAGGTGAACTCAGGTGCTCCGGTAGGGTAACCAGTTCCTGCTCCGCATGTGGCACCCGTCGTATTACTCACGGCAAAAATCCAATAGGAGTCTTGAACGAGAAGGGACGGGGATGGCATTATGACACAGGAAACAGACCGTTAATCATCTTTGAGGTAGACACTCTATAACGATCAACCAGTTCGAGATGGTGGCCGTAAAACTTGCGAAGTGAAGACTTCAACCTTTCTGAAAGTATCCCCTGATTGAGAAGTTTACTTGTCAGCAGTAGCCCTCTATCCAAAAAATCTTGATAGGAAACGCACGCTCGAGAGTATCGTATTAAATGAGAAATATATAATGTAAATTCAGAAATTAATGCTTGCATTTATTATTGCTATTCCTTGACAACTGCCAAAAATGCGAGTTCAATTAATGCGATTCCCGTCAATACTGTAACGAAATGTAACTTAGAAAATTCAAAATGCGTGTTCCTATTAATGCGATTAACGTCCTGTCGCATTCATCGCAATAATAAAAACACCGTAATAATTTCTGAATGTACAGTACTCCGATGGAATATTGCTACAGATGAAAGGGAAGATTGTCGTCGAATACGTTGATAAACACTTTGCCTTGCCTTAGGCTGCGTTCACATATAATATGATGCATTTTAGTCAATACGCACTGAGCTTATACGTATCGAATAAGTATAACGTGTTAACACGGGGTTGAATATTAACATACAATGCGCGTCAACTGAAAAAAAAATCGATGTGCTTTGTTAATTTGCTGACATGTGGCCACAACAAGCGTTTCGATGCGTTTTGGATTTTCAGTAATCGCACATGTTAATCAAACATTACAGTTTAGCAACTGAAACAAAGTATATGTAGACATGATCTACTTGTGTAGGTAAGGATAAGAGAGGATAGACACGATGTACTAGTGTTCAATAAAGATAAGAGGAGGATAGACATGATGTACTAGTGTTGGTTATTAACCCTTTCCCTTTCTTGCTTTTTATAGGTAAATTTAAAGACAAGGCATATTATATTATATGTTATATATCATATGAAAGAAGACTTCATAAGCTTTAACATAAAGGACCAGTGTGAAAGGGAAGGAGTTAAGCACAGAGTATACCAGTACTGTATAGAAAGTTCTACATACAATAGGAAACAAAGAAGAGTTAAAGTGGGCCCCTATTTTGAAAATCAGAATTCTAAAACCTTATTGCCAAAGTACATCTACATAATGTATATATAATTATTATATAAAGAAATAAATACATGATATTAAAACTGAAGAGGAGTTTGGGTCACATGCTGAAATTAACCCTTTTATTGAGCAAAACCTTTTAAATGTCAGATCTACTTTCTACATCAGTCTGACAACTCTTTTTCAAAGCCATGTTGCACTGAGTGCAATATGGTAGAATATTGCACACTAACTTCTGGTTACGTTCTACATGGAATATTATGTTTCTGTACGATAGATAACAATACTGCATAGAATTAAAATGCCTGAAATAAAATATGAATGTGTAGTTCTCATCACATGAAAATGTGACAGACGGAGGCAACAACAGTGTACCTAAATTTCATTTGAAAGTGCAGGGAATGATAGCACATTATAGTATCACATCACAGGAAGAGGTATTATTCTGACTTCAAGAAAACCAGCACATATATCATGTATATTTTATCGTATAAGCAACCTGATTGGAAGAGAAGAAGGAAGTACCAGTTTGAAATCTTTGGTCTGACACAACTGAAGGTCAAACTCACAGCATTCAAACTCATGGCAAGAATTTGTATGCTTCTTCCATAAGCTAAGGTAACTGGGGCATTACTAGGTTTGAAACTTCTTTATTCATTTATCCATCCATCAATCCATCCCCTTTTGATTTCCATTCAGTTACTTGATTTGAAATATAGATAAATTGTTGGAAATCACTAAAGGCAGATGAAGTTGGATCTTTTGGTTTTCCTGAGTTATGTCCCTTTATGGCATTCATAATAGAAGAATTTATGGTTTCCATTTGATATCTTGAGCTTTATTCGACAAAACCATATGAAATTGAGATAGGATAATAGGAACTATTAA
>JAOXYH010516230.1:0-13852 GCA_028566455.1 Botula fusca | reverse complement strand
AGTAATCTTTTCGTTATGTTCTGCAAGTTTTACGAACTACATATCCTTTTGTGCTAAACTGGTTTGATGTTTGCAGTTTAGATACATGTACATTCATGTGCACTTGGTTGAAAAAGACCGCCTGATAAAAGGTGACGATGTGTGAAATGTAACCTTGAAGTTTCTTTGTCACTTTCGCACGGTCAGCCCGATGAGGTTGATTCCGATTGGCTTTCTCTAATGTCAATGGTATGAATGAAGATGGTTCAACTCCATAAGAATGTATGGTAACAATAGCGGTCTTCCAAACTTCGAGGTGATGGATCGGATTCATCACAATCCGTGGTCCCTGTTTCAAACAAGAACTGTTCCAAACTTCAAGCCTCTGTCACACTATTAGTTTCTGCCATGACTTACAAAAGTCACAGTTATCCATAATCTCTGAACAAATCAATGATCACAAATTAAGATTGGCAATGAACTCAAAATTAAACCAATTCAAATACTACAAATCAGTTTCTACACCTCGAACTATACGGGAAACTATTGTAATCGTCTGAATTGGATAAAACTACAAGTTTCATATAAACACTGGAAATAAGAAACGACAACATTAACTGTGATACACAGCTTCCCGAATGTGTGAAACAGTAAAATTGAAAACACAACCTAAATCTGAGATTCGCCACATCCTGAACTATCCGAATTTTGGAAATCGGCATTTACAGACAAAATTCTGGTTTGTCGGTATCAAACAAAGTTTGACAATCTTAGTCAACTGCCACTAGTTTGCTCACAATAGTTTCAAACTTAACAAGTTTATACGGACATTTAACTTTGACATGGCCAAATTCAGAACATTTAAAACATCTTTTCTGAAGTTTGGGTCTCTTTACATTACAAAAATCCTCCAACGGACTGATCAATTTATCCAAACTACGAAAAAGACAACCAAAATCATCAAAATTACTGTTTGTACCTGGCGCATGCTTCTTGTTCAACATTACAGCTTTTAATAGTTTCGAATTCTATGGCTAGTATAACAAACATTCTTCTTAAGCTTTTGGGTACTACGCGTCCGGATTAAGTGTTTACTTTCAACGCTTGCGCAGACCAGAACGCGCATTCAAAACAAATACAATGTATGGTCCGTCCGCTTGAAGCATACGAATTTGCCAACAATGTCATTCATTCTTTACACGCCCCGCTGTCTGTGCTTACGATAAAACGAGAACTACATAGTAATCTTTTCATCATGTTCTGTACGTTTTACGAACTACATAGTATCCTTTTTGTGTCAAACTGGTTTGATGTTTGCGGCTGAGATAAATGTACATAAGTATTTTCGTTTTAAAGGTGAAGTGATATTGATTACTACAAAAGAAGACGGTGATGTTTTTCAGGATTTTTTATTTTTCCTTGACTTTTTTTCAGAAAATATCAGCCCAACCAAAAAGCGGAGAAACGCAGACAGACTTGAAGATGTTCCTTTGGTAAGAATGAAAAATAGAAAATCTGAATGTAGTGATTAAAATCGTCTCAGTTTGTCAATGTTTGGACAATGTCTCAGTTTTACGGTACTTTTGCTGGTGTTTACCTTGTGCGAGTTTTTCACTAGTTCGTGTTACTACTAAAGGAAATACATGTAGAATCTATATAAATATAAAATAAACAAATCAGGAAGAGAAAAGAGAAAGAAAATAAGGACGGAATGAACAACTACATTTTGACATATTGATGTTCTTGCTTGTTTGTACATGTATTTTGTTTATGTATGTCTTTATAATGATTACAGGCAAGACGGCCCATCATGGTGGATGTTGGTATTCAAGTTTCCCCTACTATGCAGTCAATGTCTACTTCCTGCAACCTGATACCAGACGTATCCCTCACCACATCTGCTGATTCATCTCCTGTTGGTAATATCCAGGTTTTGCCGTCCGACCATAGTTACTGTCAACCACCAGAGACTGGTCAGAGTACACTCAACACAGCCTTTATCCACCCACCGATGGAAGATACTGTGCTTAGCGCCACTCCACCATCTTCTCCATCGACACGAAGTAGTTCCTTACAGTCATCTACCCATACCGACAGCGACGATTCTTACGTTCCGAGTGACCAATCTTCAGAAAATGACGAGCAGGAAGTCGATCCACAACTAGATGTTTTGAATGATCCGAAGTCCATCGTATTTGAAAGCTGTTTACGTTCTCTTTTTGCCAGAGTCATTTGTATAGAGTGTGCACAGCTGATTTCACCAGATGAGACACAAATTATTTATAATGGTACATCACTGAAAGCCAAATTTGTATGTATGCAGGGTCACCACACTGAATGGACAACTCAGCCCTATATCAACACCAAACCAGCCGGTAACCTCATGTTTGCAGCTGCAATCCTTCTTTCGGGACAGACATTCACTCACTCATCTCACTTAGCCGAAATTCTACGCTTGAAGTTCATAGGAAAATCACAGTTCTACGCCATCCAGAAAGAAGTGACCATTCCAGCCATTGACCACTACTACCAACTTCAAAGAGACCTGGTTATTGAACATCTGCAAGGCAAACAACTTGTACTCAGTGGAGATGGTAGATGCGATTCACCGGGATTCAGCGCCAAATATTGCACCTACACATTCATGGAGACCGACACAGGTGTCATACCAGACTTCAGCTTGGTTCAAGTGACAGAGACTGGTTCATCGGTGCGAATGGAAGTAAAAGGTTTTCAGCGCTCTCTGACAAACATCGAAGATGCTGGACTTGATGTTGATGTTGTGGTGACAGACCGGCATACCCAGATCCGAAAGCTGATGCGAACAGACCACTGTGAAAAACAACACCAGTTTGATGTCTGGCACCTGAGTAAATCCCTTCGCAAAAAGCTAACAAAGGTTGCAACAAAGAATAAAGCCAACAAGGTTATCGCTGCCTGGATCCCATCGATCTGCAATCACCTGTGGTGGTGCTCCAGAAACGCCAATGGTAACCCAGACCTGCTCGTGGAGTCATTTACCAGTCTATTGCACCATGTAATCAACAGGCACACCTTTCCTGGAAAGCTGGTGACCAGATGCGCACATCCTGAACTCACCGAGGAAGAAACCAGAAAGAAGAAATGGTTGTGTCCAGACACTAGAGCATATACTGCCCTGAAAGATGCCATTACAGATAAACGTCTCCTAAATGACATCAGACAGCTCAGCCTCTTCTGCCATACTGGTAATTTGGAGACCTACCACTCCATGATGCTCAAGTACTGTCCTAAGCGGCAAGAATTTGACTTTCCTAGCATGACAGCACGGTGTCAGTTAGCAGTTATTGACAACAACGTCAACACTGGCAGACAGCAGAAGACAACCAGAGATGGTCAACCCTGTTATGCCACTCATCACCCAAAAAGCACCGGACACTGGACAACCCGGACAATCTACGAGGAGAAGGACTACCAGTTCAAGACAGACATTATGAGACTTGCCATAGCGAATGTTGAGCATGGGAGGAAGCCAACCACTTCACACCAGAGGAAGTCTCTTCAGTTACCCTCCAACATTACAAGCAAGCCAGCCCCACTGAAAGACGACCTAATCAACAGCCATTTGTCCAGATTTTGAACATTATCTTCAGTTAGTACACAGCATCTCCGTCATTATCAAGTAAACTCTTGCTTTATGGACATGTAAATACTTACTTTGATTACAGATTTGCTATATATTTGTTGTTAAATGTGTGAGTGAATGTATATTTAGATGTGCGAGTTTGAAAGGGACTGACAATAACTTTTTATGCTTATTATTTGTTGAATGTATGTGAAAGAGACTGACAATAACTTTTTATGTCTATTATTTGTTGAATGTATGTGAAAAAGATTGACTAACTTTTTATGTTTATTATTTGTTGAATGTATGAGATTACTTGCTAATACATAAATTAATTGAACTCATTTGCTCTGATTTTTATTTATATTATTTAGTCGAAAAGTTTTGGAATCTGGACTGTCACTTCAACCCATACTGTCAAGGCTACGCAATTTCAATCCAAAATTCAGTTGAAAAGATAACCCATCAGTGCAGCTGTAAATAACACGACTTTTTGGCTATATCGTATTTATTTGGACCAGAAAATTGCACCATCTGGTTCTACTTATTGTACTAGAATATACTAACGCTTTTCATTTAGCAATGTATCAGCTTTATTGTGATTTCTCATGAAACTATATCTGGACCAGAAAATCAAAACAACTGATTCTATTTTTACTTCATCGGCCAACACATAGTGAGCTTTTGTCATCACTGCGGTCCGTCCGTTCGTTTTCAAAGATCTTCTCCTCTAAAACTACTGTTCAGATTCAATCCAAACTTGGTCATGGGGGACCAAGACTTTAATTTATATCCAGCATGTCCGTCGGTGAAAGCAAATGGCAGTTGTTACTATAAATACTTACACAGGGGTAAAATGACCATTTTGGTTGATATCTCAAAACTATAACAGACAGAGAAAAACTGTTACCAGCAACTGTTAGGCAAGTCAAGCTCTACAAAAATCTCTCTTACCTCCGAAAATCGTCAGATGTCTCTTCCCGTGAAACGTAAATTTTGACAATAACAGAAAGAGGGAAACTGTAAAACCGAAAATGATTAGCAAATCAAGCTCTACACAAGTCTTGTCCAATTTGAACCAGAATTAACCGTACTGATCTATGGTTTGTCCACTTCCATAGTGTATTCACCGTTCGACTCGCTCCACAACCAATACAGAAATTCCTTAAAATTCATTCATTCAGATAGTAGCTTCGTTTAAAACTGCAAGTAATCTCACTTGAAAGGCTAAGGTATACCAGGTGAGCGATACAGGCTCAGGCGAGCCTCTAGTTTGTGCTAGGATACACAACTTCATCCTATCAATTTTTGAAGTGTTTCTACCACCTGTATTATCGTTAGGTTACCAAGGTATTTCAAAGTGGACTCGGAACTATTCAACCACTGATTGGTGTCCATTACACAGGAGAATTACAGTACATAATACAGACTCGATTTAAATTAACCAAAAATTTGTCCCCAACTGTTTCAACAAATTTGCTGTGGCCGTGAAAAAAATAATCGACTTGTCCCTAAAACGACACCGACAAAGTACAGTTGTATTTCGTTTTGTGACCATGAATGTTGGTAAAACATTGACAAAGACTATACAAATCTTACGGTTGACGGTAAATGACCGATTGATGTCGAAGTGCCGCTGTTTCAAGTATCTTTGTTCTGACTTGCATTAAAAAAAATACTTTAATGTACAACTGAAATTTATGGGTGATACACACGTCATACATCTCCCAGGCACCTAAAATACCGCAATGCCTATTAGCAACGTGCGATGTATCTCAGTACAGGAGTCCCAAATATTGGTGCTGTGAAAAATGGCCTGTGCGAGACCTTGAGCAGGTACCAGTTCATGTAACAAAAAATAGTTTCATGTTATACAATTTATTAAAGTTTATTATCAAGTCATATAAGTTTAGTCAACTTTTGTCTTACAGATTATACGGAATGCATACACATTTACATTTATCATTAGACCAGAATAAAATCAGTCCGAATCGGAAAATTCACTTGTACAGTAGTGGAACCCTTCATACTCATCATTCTCTTCTGGGAACTGTGTCCTTATCTTGTTGACGACACACGAAGGCAAAGGCATTCTGTTCTTTTTTCCAAGAGGCTGTCCCTTTCGAATCCAGCAAACGAACTGACGATACGCCATCAATCGACTCTGTCTGAAATCGGAAACAGCAACAGAATAAGAACTAAAGTTGCAGGAAAACTAGGCCACAATAAATTCCACTTTACAATTTGCTTTGAATTACCTTCCCGGATTTCTAACTACGGCTATCTGCCCTACAGTATCCCTAATGAATGTATATTGCTGCAATATACAGCTTTACCTATACATGCGATTGAAATGATAATTGCCTGAGGGCATTTCCACATCCTGTCAAAAATCAATACGGTTTCAGTAGGGTGTACAGGTAAAAAATTGATTACATAAGTACAATTTCCCTATAACCTAATGACAACATAGCCGTAGTTACAAATCGGGGGAGATAATTCGGAGCAAATTGGAAAGTGGTCAGTTACTAGTTTTGAGTTTTCATCTCCGTCAGTCTGAATTTTTGTGAAAATTTGGATAAAATTGCAGTTATTAAATTACAGGGAAATTTAATTAGTAATTGAATAAAAAAGCGACATGATAACTGATACAATATTAATTCAATCACTGACAATTCTTGCTGACCTCGGCCATCGTTGCATTTATAAATCAAATTTTATTACCTATTTGACAATTGTTCTGGAGCTCTGCCACGATGCCGTTTATATCGGAGAAAACATATGTATGCGGTTTCTAAAACAACTGAATTAAAGCATACAGTCTGAAAGTCAGCATTCTCTGTAATACATTGTCCTGTGATTAAATATTCTTCCAGCAAATTAAATTCCTGACAACATTGACTTTCACGGAATGATGGCATACTAATGCACTTGGAGCACAAACACCAAGATGTACTATTCCTACGTGGGTTTTCGTCAATTTCACGCTGCTGATCTATGCGTGTTTGTTCAATGTGCAGAAGCTCTTCTTCTGTGTATTCTGGTTCAAACTGGTAGCATAGTTCGCCCATTTCACTAAAATCTTGATCGCTCATTTCGGGGTCGCTGGAACTTTCCGATGTTTCTGATCCGGTATGTGACATGCTGAGAACGAACTTTTATCATCTATATGTTTTATTCCATTTATACCTTTTTTTATCTGTAAGATACTCACTCGGCGTGTGTTGAGAAAATATATCTCAAATAATTACCCTTTGATGATGAAAAACTAATTGAATGTTGAAAACAATTTCAATTGAAATATTTAATAGACCGAAATTATGGTCAAATATTGTTTGTATACCTCGTATACCGCAAAGAAAACACATAAATCTGTAATTAAATCTAGGTAAATGTTTATTAATCACATGATTAATTTGTTAATTGGTCCATCGGAAATTGCATAATTATCTACTTGTACCTGTGTTACCTGTCCGTATAAACACAGTTGTAACATGTAACTTATTGATCACAGGTGTCAAATGTTAAAGGATCGTAAGTGCTACTTGCACTCGTATCGTTGTGAATAAAATTTAAAAAGTAAATAATTTCGCTATATCCGTTTTATTTGGAATAGATGAATAAACTATATTTTTATTTATCACAGAGATATTTATTTACTTGTAAACGGAAAATGTCAGTTTAACTTTTCATGTACTATGAATCTCCTATTATTTTGTTCACAAGTCGATTTAATATTTCACCTTTTATTTCAATTCGGTTTTAGGATGGATCTCGAGTGTTGACGAGGTTATCGTTCTTTCTCTGCAGTTATGACGTCACGACTGCAATTAAATCGTCACTTCAGCCAAAGATGGCGATCGACTTTTCAATGAAATATAGCTAATAAAGATTGCCAATAACACACTTATGCTTGAAGTTAGAACTGTATAATTACGTACATTAGAGTTTGAATTATAGTAGAACAGATTAGTGGAAAAAGTAAAATTTTGTGGACTTTCACTTTAATTGACATGTTAACGGTATACTGATCTTCAAATGTATGATTTATTAGTGATATTTATATTTGAAACTTCCGGACTAATCCACCAATAGCGCCAAAATAAAACCACCACCAGATATAGGCACTTTACAGTATTGCCTCAACTTTCAACCAAATTTTGCACATTGGTTGGTCATGAAGAAAACATTAAGCCTATTAATATTCAATGTCAGAAGTCATAGGTCAATTTAAGAGCATCCGCGTCTGTTCTGTCTATCTGTAGCAGTAGTACTCTTATAATATAACATTAGTCTTTAAACCGGTGTGCAGCAAACTTGGTATATTTTACTAAAAATAGAATTTTTTTTCAAATGGCTAAATCTGGAAATAAGCAGAAAAAGTATGTACATGTATAGTAACAGGCATATAGACACCAGGTGTGAGATACAGGTGAGCCTCTAGTTTGTAATGTCATCAGACGCAAATACCTTATTTAATGACGTGACACTGGCCTTTAAGTAAGATACAGAATTCTGTAGCCAATGAAAATGGTCAAACATCCATAGATAATTCTAGGTTGACTAATTAAATATTTACTACAAAGTTATTTTTGCCATTAACAATTAAACATCTATCCTGAATAACAGTGGTTTTTTCGCTACCTAATAGTAGGAACAAATACTTTCAAACTCCTCATTCAACTGTTTTCAAGCTAGTGGTCAGTGGAATAATTGATTTTTTTCCTACTTAGATTTTATTAAACATTTTCATACCAGATTGCCTTCATGTATATAACTGAATTTTGGGTGACAATGAAACCGTTTTGACACAATCACGTTAATAACATGCTCCAAGTCAGGAAATCCCGGTTGCCGGGTGTTTTCTTTGTACTTCGTGCTTTTTCTATATTGTTTTGGTGGTTTGGGTCGGGTTTGCAGTGGTGCATGTAAAATATGTTTGATTTATTTATTGACTTGTTCTGTTGTTCCATTTTCCTCCTTTTTCATCATGTAATACAAAAATAAAATATGCTTTTATCAGTTTTTATACCTTCCAGTGAACTATTTCAAAAGGCGCGCTTTCACAAAGCCATTATTCATTAACTCATTGACAAAAATTGTATACACAACATAAAAGTATATATAATATTTGAGTAGTAATTAAGTTCTTGCTGATTGAGTGAGCAGCTGATATATATACTATGACGCTGGTGAATTTGGTGTACGACTGCCAAGATTAGAAAAAAAATAACTGTTTTAAAAATAAAAATCATCTGGCTTATTATAAACTGGGTTAAGTTTACATTTTATCTTTAGATGTTCCTTAACAAATGTAGAACACAATTCTTTTCGGGTAACAACAAAAGCCTGTAACTCAAAGACAGGGGAATTTCAATTCAGTTTGTCTCGGCCCCGTCATCTGCAAAGATCTCAAATGTGAAATACAAATAGTATTTTCATTGAGTGGCTCGTGTCATGATATTACGGCAAAGTTTTGTCTCCCCCCAACATTTATATTATTCAGTGTAGTTGTGTAGTTTCCTGTTTTTAGTTTCTGTTTGTTCTTGTACATTGTTTTGTCCATTCACGAATTTGGTATCTTCTATATTTTATTTTGTATATGTTATCCTTTAATGCTTTAAAGCATTTTGCAAAAATATGCTTAGAGTGAAGGTGTGCAATAAAAATGAAAGCATTGAGGAAATTGAGTCCGAGGTTTTCGTGAGGAAGTACGAGATCATAATCGTATTGAGAAAGAAACTAGCAATTTTTGTAATATGTGAAGAAATAACTATGTATTACATCAGATCAGATGTTACATATAACGAATAATATTGAACAGCTTACATGGAATGTTTTATTAATGTAATTTAATAGCACAAGAAGCATTGAAATATCATTTTAACAAAAGTGAGCTGTAATTGGAACTTGTTTTCTTTAATGCTATTTATGTAGTTGCGGTCAGATTTCCCTAATGGAAGTCTATATAAAAAAAGAAAGAAAAAAACGATGTGGATGTTATACAATTCCTTCAAAGAAATCAATTTTATTCACTTGTTCGTACGATTTTAATATTTACTGAAATATTAGACTCTTCATATGACATAGTTTACGAGGGAAGGTACATCCGTAATTAAACATAAACCTTTTGATAATATAATTTTCTGTACTTATTTCAACTTAGTGAGCAACTTAACATAGTTCAGATAAAATATATAGATCACTAGTAACACTATCACCAAAAATTATCTTCAACTATAATAATCTATTGTACACATCATCTTAAATTGTTGGGAATTTTCTGTTATATTTAGACATATGTGACTAAGAAGGCTCTCCTAAATACAAGGATAATATGCTTTATGATAGCTATCAACATGCGGATTACACTTTAGCTGTCACCTCTTTATATATATATATATATATATTCTATATATTTCGAAAGCCCACGTTTATTTTGAAGAGGCCAAAGATGAGTTCATCTCACAAAATTATGTAAATTTGTTTATTTCTTCAAAAATTTTCTTCAGCAATAGTAATCCATACAAAGTTTAGTAAAAACCCGGAATTCCCATTCCCGCAAAATTCTCAATCACCTATAGCTTGAAAACAAGCACATAACAGTGTGAATGGTTTCCGCCAGTTTAATTATCCCTGCACTTTCTTAGGCAAGTTTGGGGATACTATATGGGCCCATCCGTCTGTCCGTCCGTCCGTCCTTTTGCAAACTTCGTCAGTGGAAATCGTAAAATCTTTTATTTGTGTACAATATTGTTCGTATAATTTGTAGATGTGCGGTAAGAGTTTGCATTTTTGACTGGTGAGTAGAGGGTCAAATAACGTCAAAATCAATTTTTGATGTTAAAAAAAATGACAGTGGAACTCCTCCTTCATTTTCTATCCCCACATTTTCTGAAGAGAGTTCGGGGATTCTGTAATGGGCCTGTCCGTCCGTCCATCCGACCGTTACCTAACCTCATCATTTGAACTCCTCTTTCATTATTTATCACAGATGTTTATTCGTGTATAGTAATGTTTCTATGTGTAGATGTGAAGTAAGGTTTTAATTTAAAATTTTTGATTGATGGTCTTGAGACAAATAAGGGTCTAAAATAGTTTTTTTATGTAAAAAGCTCGTTCGTGGAACTCCTTCATCGTTTTTGTTCTATTTGTAACATTTCATTAAACATTGTATTCAGATGTGCAAGAAGTTTTAGAATTTGAATTCTCGAAAATAGGGGCCCACTGGGGCCGAAAATTTTCAATTTAAATGTGTGACATGAACACGTCTATTTCTCATTTTATACATTTTATTCCTATACAATACTGACATATTTAGAAACTGATGTGAAGTATGGTTTTAGAAGTTGTCTTAAAAAATTGGGGCTCACTTAGGGTCTAGATTGAAATGAAACATTTAACGTTGTGACATAAACTCCATTATTTTTCTTCTTTTCAATGCATTGCTGCCGTACACTGTATGCAGATGCACAATAAGGGTTTTATTAATACGGGACAACTGGCGGTTGTATTTTAGACCTGATTTGCTTAATGTTTCTGTAAAATTCATATTAAAACCATCATGCAAGTACTGTAGTACTTCAAACAGCAGGAATACAATATGCAGAGGTGAAGGCATAGCTGTAGTTTCCGACTGCCTCCATCTCATTGTTTTATGTGAGATCTTAAAAAATAACAATAATTAGAAACCCTACTTATTTCGATACAGAGCAGCTAACATCCTTGAAGGATTTGAGCACATCGAATAACTGAAACATTTTCTGTTATCTGAGTGCACTTCGCTACCATGCGCGGCAATGCAAGCAAACATAAATTATTCATTAAATTTGTTCCTCGTGCACATGAAGTATACGGAAAATCTATTCTATAACAATAAAATAATATGCAATTTTTAATAGAAAGAATATGGCATATTTAGTGGAAAGAAATCAGCCCACATGTTATATAAAACTTAAAATGAAATAACTGCAAATTTGAACTTGATGTAACATCAGGTAAACTTTCTATGCAATTGTCTGTGGATTCATTTATTTTCGTGGTTCAAGAAAAATATAAGCTTTGGAGGATATTTAATTTCGAAGTTTTGTTTTTTCTTAGTAAGAAGTCAACTGATAATTTACAGTTCGTGTTTTGCCTTTACTCACAAAATCCACGTAATTGATTTCCCATAAATAATAATTAATCCACAGTATTTGAGACGTACGTCTTCATTTTGTACACCACTTTATGCAAAATAAAAATCAAGCAATAAATTGAAAAGGACGTGTTAATTCAATACGTGTAAATAAGATTCTAATATGACTTCTATCGATGTACAACTTATCTTGTCTTAAGACACTAAGATTTGGCAAAACGAACTGGAAATGCAAATTTTTAATATAAAATATTTCAGACAACAATAGTAAAACAAATACAAACAGATTTATTATTATTTCTCTGAACAGATGTAGTAATTATTTTAATACGTTCATATACTTTCGTGTTCGTAAAGCAGTTTTAGAGATGAAGATCAACAAAAATTACATGGCTATTTTCATATTTAGGAGTGTCTTATTCGTCACATGTCTAAATATAGCGGAAAATTCCCAACAATTTAACGTGTTTTTAACAGTTTTACAAATAATAGTTCAAAATTACATTACATGATTGTGTTACTAGTGATATATATATTTTATCTGACATAACTTTTTACATTGAATGCTATCCCAAACTATTTAACGGCATACATTTGTATGAATTACTACGTTGAAACTAGTGTAGAAAATCGTTTTCTCAAAATGTTGTTGTTCCTTCCTTCACAAACCTGACCGTATAAATATTTCGGAAGAACGACGAATCAGTATTTGTCACATTTACAGCGCTGTTTTGTACATACACTTATCGCCAAGTCCCAACTTTGTACGAAATCTCCTCATAAAATCGAACCACCCCAACATTAAAGAAAACTGTGGCTCCATTAAAAAATCACTGCTATTATTAGGATATTTCAATGTTTCTTGTGCAAGTTTTTGAAAATCACACTAGTAAAACCTAAATAATTCAACTGTTTAATGCTTTTATAACTTGTATCACGTCTGTTCTGATCTAGTACATAGTTATTTCTTTACATATTTCTACTCTTCGTCTATGGGCCTTTCAGAGCTCCCTACTTGGTGTGGACTCCACTTATTGAAGATCTCGTGTGGATCTCTGAAGGTTTTTGAATATACGCACTTATCGTAATACCCTTATGCATTTGTTGCATTTCTCCATATCCGTTCTTTTTCAATCGTACTTCCCATCAAGAAAACCTCAGAGTAAATTTCTTCATTCTTTTTTTATTATTTTGTTTTGGAAAAATGCTAAAGTACTAGTATTGTAAATAATAGTCAAACAGATAAATGTACTACAGAATAGCATAATTTGTATTGAGGAGACATCACAAAGATTCTGTCGTAATGCCATGGTACGACATCTTCAAATCAATATGTATATATATATATATATTTTTTTTACCTGGAGAACTATGCAGGCGATGGGATGGCAACACACTTAACTGAAATTTACTAATGAAAATTGTAACCTTGTAGTAACGTTCAGTGCTGGTCGGGAGATTTCATTCATTAAAAGCTCTACTTTGGAGCAAATATGATTAATTTGTTGTTGCGGTTTTACGCAGATTCAACACGCGATGGCTATATGGCGGCGAGCAGCAAATATGGAAAAATCTAACAGTTTGTGATATGTGTACCTCCACAAGATGATGCAAGGGGTACGTCGCAATCAGAAAAGGAAGATTGACTATAGGGACATTAAAGTATCTTTTATTATAACTTTTAGTCTGTTCGTGTATAAATCCAGATGCGGCACTTATACTAATACATGTGTAAAGAAACAATCCTTTTCCTATACTTATTACTTTTGCTCAATTCAGCCTCTTTGGAATATATATATGCTGTAGGCATATTTCAAGATCTCGGGATAATCAACAGAAAATAAAATAAAGAAGATACAAATGGTGCAAGTACTTTTTGTGCTTTTTTTCTTGAAAGCTTGTTCATAACCTTATAAATAAATAATGCCATGATACCAAACCTGATACATCGCTTGAGCATTTCGGAAAATCTTATCTCTTCAGTGTACTCGAGGACAAAAATCTATAAAGCAAAAATCATAATTAAAAATGAGGAAGAGCAGAACACACAAAAAAAGCTAAAAGAACAGCCGCTAGAGGAGCACAGTCGGCACCAATAAGAATTCCAATGATCTGTCGATAAATACAGTTGC
>JAOXYH010515126.1:0-13855 GCA_028566455.1 Botula fusca | reverse complement strand
CGTCTGTGCCAAAAACAATTTTCTCGACGGGAACACTAAACCCAATAGCCGAACGAATCTTAGCCAAAAAATCGCAATATGTGGGATAAAGACCATCCCAATGCAAATAAACAGGACCAAGCATAATGGGTGATGTCTGTGTACCTTTCCGAACCAAATTAAAATTTTGGTACACGAGAGCAGTCAAAAAACACGGTCCCAAGTTAAAAGTCCTGTCGATGCCAATGATGCTGTCATTCGTCATGCAATTCCGCATGTCTTCAATTTGTTCGTCTGTATAACAGATAATGCTTGGTGGCTTTTTGTCATTACTGGCGATGACTGACCGAATAAAAGAATTTTGATATAAGGAAGAGATAATAGTTTGAACGTCATCTGCCAGATTACTACAACTAGAGCTAGCTGGTCTCTGTTTTTTGTCATGCCTAAATTTGGCATTTTGTACAACTTTGAGATCCACTAAATTTTCGGGATCGACTTTTTCCAAATTCTGGAGAATTTTGGAGGGTTTCAAACCATGCTTCAAACCGTCAGCAATGGTTGATTTCTGAGCCAAAGTAACCCTCTTGTATGGCTGTGTAGAATTTACTGCAAGGCCATGTGGCATTTCACCAGGATATTCGCCAATATACTCATAAATATGAACCAAATGTATGCCACTATGACCGGGTAAATTTTGAAACCAGCTAACTCGACGTTGGTAGTTGGGGTTCTTTTTGAGTTTCGAATGGTAACGTTGCAGGACTGCAACAGAATTTGGATCTGGTTGTGGGTCCAAAAGATGCAACTTGCCTTTTTGTTTGCGAAAGAATTGGGACTGTTTTTTGTGAATATATTCAAAGTCACCACAACCAGAATCTAAATAATAATGAGTTTTTAAAGATGACTTAAGCCAAGCACCACAGTCGTCAATGTAAGTCCGTTTTGTCGTCTTGTCTTCAGAGTCAACAAGAAAGAAAACGTTCTCCTTCCGTCCGTTAGGTACTAAGAGTAAGTTGTCACCGTGTGAAGTCTCAGTAAGAGTCTTAAGTGTCATGTCGAAGTCCATAAACTTACCTGGGAGACTGTTTTGAGTAGGGTTCGAAAAAGGATGGGTAATCAAGTCGTCTGTCAGTCCGTCGCCATCGTCAGTCTGTATGTCCGTGTTCGTCTGTGAATCCGCGTCAACGTCATCGTCGGTCTGTATGTCTGTGTTCGTCATTAAATCGTCAACGTAATCGTCGGTCTGTATGTCTGTGTTCGTCTGTGAATTGTCAACGTAATCGTCGGTCTGTATGTCCGTGTTCGTCTGTGAATCGTCAACGTAATCGTCGGTCTGTATGTCCGTGTTCGTCTGTGAATTGTCAACGTAATCGTCAGTCTGTATGTCTGTGTCGGTCATCGTGTTCGTCTGTGACTCGTCAACGTAATCGTCAGTCTGTAAGTCTGTGTCGGTCATCGTGTTCGTCTGTGACTCGTCGGTCTCAGTCATAGTAACGTCATCGTCAGTAGTAATGGTCGCAACGTTCGTCTGTTTTCTGTTCCCTGAACGTCCAGTGGCTGAAGATAGAGAAGGAAACTGAGTGGTGTCCGAAATATCTAAAATGTTAGGCCTGCTGTAATTTGGAAGTAAGAGGACAAAATGATTTGGGACCCATGTTCCATGACCTGAGAAAGACTGTACTGATGACCAAAGAATGTGAACAGGGTTTTTTGTCCTCTTAGAATTTCTAGGAGAAAATGTGCGATTTAGAATTCCTATAGAATTATCAAAAATACCATTAACTGCAGGATAAAGTGACCGAATAGGTTTGCCAATGACTGTAGCTGTAGCATGAATAACAAAAGCAGAAGTGGATGTGCAGTTAATGGAACAGGCCTGTACTGATTCTTCATAAGTGCCACTAACAAGTGTCAAACCGTCATGTCTGTGGTCGTCAACGTAAAAAGACCTATTCTGTATCATCTCAATGCATGTTCGATACCTAATTTCAGATGCAAATTTTTCAGAATTTGAAATTCCTAGGGAGATGGCATTAAAAAGGCAATTACCATTCCCTGTTGTCTCCACAGGCCAAAAGTCCGAATTACTGCCCAAAAGCGAGGTTGCAACAGTATCAATTACTAAAGAGGATGAGTCCAGAACTTGTGGAGACTGGAATTTTGATGGCAAAAACCTCGTAAAAATATTCTCCAATTTTACAGCTTCAACGGAATTCCCGTTCTGTCTTAACCTCTGTAATCCTGCCAAAAAATCAAAGTTGCCATGATCGTCCAAAATGCAACGTGAACAAACATAAGAAAGAGAGGTTTTGCCCAAAAAAGAAAAAGAAAAATTATTTAATTTTTCACATTTCTGATGATACCAAGTGTCACATACATCGCAAGCGATGTTCCTATTTCCATCACACTCTATGTTACAAGTACCACATGGGTAAGAAGCCATACTGTACAAAAATGAAACAAAAAAGCTAAAAAATTCAAAAAATTATGTATTTACATGTAATATTACACAAAGATGAGAATATATATGTTAGCTACTATTTATGAAAAAGGAAAGTATGTATTTACAAAAGCAAAAATATTTTCAACTATGATTATAAAATATAGCACTATTTGATCAGATGTGAAAATTTGAATAGAAAATTTGGAAGTGATTTTTTCACTAAGTCGCTTGATATTTATAGCAATGGAAGTAAATCAGATCATTTCGGTACCGTTTGATCGTGAGCACATAACACTTGTGAGTAGATATCAAACAGGTGACATACTCTGATTTTATTGTGTTAATTACATTATCAGTAATTAACGGTTGTTTATTAAATAAACTGAGTTGAATTCACACAGACTTGGCACGCTTATTAAGCTTGGGTGATTATCTCATTCACACTAATTAGATTAACGAGGGCAGTCTGGCCATAAACCGTAATGACTGTCAGATTAACGTTCGCCAGCAGCCGCAAGTAATGACACTTTTCATGGTAAAAGATAAAGAAATGAGAAAGAAATATCCACCCGAAAATTTGGATAGAAGATAATCCGTAGAGGTTGGTGAATTAACGTAATTTCGTATTTGAATAATAGGCCAATTTTGTCAAAACAACTAACCGTCCAAGATTAATATAATGCCAAATAAAATATCTAAAACCACAGCAAAATTCCTGGTTAGGTATATATTTATTTTTTATATGTATTAATCTTTTTTGTCATAAAATGTCCACACCGAAAACATTATAGTATAGACTCGTTTCTTCTGCGGGTCACGGTACGGTCTGTAGCAACGGGAAAAAGACAGAAACCATCCAGACTTCAATAAACCCTTTAACCACACAAAATTGGGAAAAATGTGTTTATTTGACATAAAATTATTCATCTTTATTGATTTTATTGTTAAATTCAATAATTAAAACCGGCAGGCGTATACATTTTCTCTGCAGGCGTATTTTATATCGGCAGGCGTCTGCAGGCGTATTTAAGTATGACCGCCATTTGAGGGTTTCGAAGGGACATAATAAGAAAAATTGCAAAATAATGTGCAGAGACGTGGAACAATGTGGCAATTTAGATTTCCAGAAAGCGGACAAAACCGAATTGATTTGGCTTCGATGCGTGATGCCGCCTTAGCAGAAATAAAGAAACTTCGACATGAAATTTCCACGAAAGAAATTGCGTACAAGTCGATCTCTTCTTCATTACAGCACAAAGTCGAACGCTATTTAATTCAAAGTGACCCTAACAAATACTTATTTGATGGATATAAAGAACGCCTGAAAGTTATAAATGGGGACATCGCTACACTGAGACAGCATTATAATGGTATCGTTCCAGATAATCTAGAAATCGTTAGTCAGACATGGCCTTCCTTAATACAGTGTTATCTACAAAATCAGCTTAAGGCACCGATCAGAAACCCAGTGCGAGAAATGTTGGAGAACAACCCTGTGTATAATGTTCGCAAGCCAGGTGGCCAGCAACTACCTGTACATGGTAAGTTTTTTAAATACACACTCATATATAAATATTCTTCAAAGTGGATCACTTATTAGTTACCAGTGCTAAATCACCAGTTAAAACTAGTCAAGAAGCGTGGGCCATAACGTTCCAAAGTTTTGGATCAGTTAAACTTGTGTTTTTCAGTACATATATAACGTCTTAATTTCAATTTAGTAGTGGTGTCTAATTTACCTGTACAGATATGTACGATTATAGGTACATGTAGGAGGTGGTATCCGACGACTAACAAGACATTACAGAACAAATGGTAGAACGTTAATTTCCAGGTGAATTTTAGGTTATAACACACTTGCTATGATTTCAAGGGGTTATTTCCGAGTGAATATCGGTTTCTCACCCTCTTGTGATTGTAGGATTATTTCCCGGTTAATATCGAGTTATTATTCTATATTACAATATTTCTGTCAAAAACATCAAAGAAAATTTGAAGTCAATAAAAAAGCGTATTGACCGCACAGATAATTTACTCAACGCGTTAAACGTCACGCGCAACTTTGCAGTGGTATTCCGTTTAAACGTCATGTACTAGATGGAATCGACTTTTAAATATAGAATAAAACAATTACTGTCTTTTGATTCTGTAAGTATGGGATTATTGACTTTGTAAAACTGTGACATTCACCTCGCCCCATGGGCTCGGTGAATGTCACTTTTACAAAGTCAATAAATTCGCATACTTACCTCATCAAAAGACAGTAATTGTATATTATTGTCCATGTTAGATGTTAACAATAGTACAATGTAGAATATTTACCATGAGTGTCAAATATTTGACAGATTTGTGTAAAAATAATTTCTGCTTTC
Source organism: Botula fusca (assembly GCA_028566455.1). Lineage (NCBI taxonomy): Eukaryota > Metazoa > Mollusca > Bivalvia > Mytilida > Modiolidae > Botula > Botula fusca. The sequence goes on along the minus strand of JAOXYH010515126.1, from coordinate 9,058 downwards.
TATCTACAGTGACTGATGCATGTACATATGTAATATAAAAGTTAAGGAATTTTGTCTCGGTCAATATTTATTCGCTGAAGAGCGAAATCAATCTCGTCCTTTGTCCTTCGTAGATATCACACTTTCAGGTCCATATAACAACATATTGACCTCTTCAAAAATCCATAATGGATAAATATATTTAGCATACTTGAAATTATCCATTGTATTTTACACATCAGAATCTATATGTCAATATATATTTTTGTTAATACATACGTTTTTAGTATTAATTTTTCATAAGTGACATATATTTTATTGCTCCTTTAAATTTTTTTTCTTTTTTTTTTTCTTTTTTTTAATATGTTATGAAAACATAATTTTTTAGCCCTTAAAGTAAAAAAATATATTTAAAAAGTTCAAATGTCAGTTCAGTTTGTACAACCCACATGGATTCTTTTATGCCTTTTAAAGTGTCTTGTTTGCGTCTCGTTTGAACGTATTCAAAGTGTAGAGGCACATGATTAAATGAAAAAATTGTTGAAGCAATGTTTACACAGATGAAAGCCATAATCCAGTAACTCATACAAGCATCGTAATAGGTAACTAGATCACGTCAAATTCTCGTACTGCCACCTGTATGAAAGTTCCGCAATAGCGCAGATAACAGATTCATACATTTTGAGACATAACTCATTTGATTTATTTTTGGAATGGAATAAAATATTAGTAATGTATGACAACGGAACAATTACGTACATTTTACTGGGTTTGTAAAGGCAGCAAGTACATCTAAAGACGAATAATCCTTTTCTGGAACGTAGAATAAATGACACGGATCAGATAATATTTCCTTTATGTTGTCGAAATACAGATTTGATCCTGTAGCGATTCCGAATGTGGTAATATTTTCGCTTAATAGGTTATCTACTGCCTGCTTCGTAACGTCAATATCAACCCAGTTGCCATCAGAAACCAGCACAATTATTTTTGTTGAATTTTGTCGAGATCCGAAACGTGGACCAAATCCATATTCATTTACATATTGCAATGCATGGCTGGTGTTGGCAGGGATCATAACACGATCTTGACCCAGTTGAAGGGTCTTACGAATTAGAGTTTCCTTGTCATATGAGTACGAAAAATTGAAAATGACGTCTGGTTCATCTGAATATCCAAACAAAGAAATTGAAACATTGGAGCTGATATTGAATGTTTTAGAGATCATCTTCACTATGACGTCTTGTCGCGATTTGTAATCCATGCGTGATTGGTTGCTGTTAGTGTCAAACAGAATAACTATATCAGTCTCTGATCCAACAAAACATTCTGAAATTAGAAATATAACATACGAGGAGGTAAATTTGATTATAATGTTTTGTACTAGCTGCTACAAATAAGTATGTAACATATATTTCTCTGTGTAATTAGAAAAATGAAGATACAAACTAAGCATTATCAGCTATAGAATGTTTTATCATATATTCATCGTTGATATTGGTCGTGTTGCCTATATGCTACAGCTTATCATCGACAAAAGTCCAATGGCCGATATGGGAGCCGCGGGAAAATACAGGACCCGATATGGAAAATGATGTGTAATAAATAGAGATTATTACACATAACTTTCCATGTCGGGCCACGTATCTTCCCGAAACTCTCTTATCGGCCCGATTTGGGAACGAGGGACGATACGATATATTTCCGATACAATAAATCATTCCAACAACTTAACTCTTTCAAAAGAATAAGAAACGTAAAACTCAGTAGTTTTATTTTTCCGTATCATTTTTTTTGTAACAAAAGTACGAGGTCAAAGACGTGCGCAGTAAAAAGGGAGCGGCTCGATTTGGATGATGTCACAATCGTGATATGGATTTTTAGACATGATATGGATATTTTGACGCAAATATCGAAAATATCCCAGGAGGAGCATGTTCTGACTTTTACCTATAAAACTTTCCTACTGTCTTCACTTCATGTAATGACTTTGTAAGAAAACTTGTAAAAACTCCCATAGAACGTTGCCAAAATATGGCTTTTCCTTTGTCTTAACGGAATTCAGTAGCATTTTTATGTAAGTTTACATTGTTTACATAGAAACAAAATACATTGTCCAACAGATTTTACATGTTTTTAGACTTGTTAAATTTGAAAATCTGCTTTTTTAAAAAGAGTTTTGTGTTTTCGACAAGCTTAAGCTTTGCAGTTTTAGCCTTGGAGTTGCCCCATTCAAAACTCACATATCCATTCAAAAAATGAGATTGTGAATGTTGCGCTTTTATGTTTCATTTGAGTACAAAGTGGGTTTAGTAAATCAGCAAAAAATCTCAAAAAAAGTCCAAACAATAAAGGCAAAAATAGAGAGCAATTCTGTTGCAGGCGTGAAAAAAAAAACTGTAGCAGTCCGTCCTAAACATTTGCACGGTCAAATCTAGTGAAATATAGTTTTTTATTTAGTGGCTACATTAGTAATGCACGCAAAAACTAAATTATGCAGGCTCCAAGGGTAGAACAAAATGCAAGAAAATATTTGTACATTATATCACAGCAAACATTATATTTGTTTTTGCCTTGGAATATTTTGACAGAAACGAGGACTAAATGAACCAGTAGAAATAAAATTTTGCAGATTAGCTTTCGTGATATACCTTCAGATCCCAACTTTCTGCTATAATAAAGTACATCGATGCCTCCTTGCTAAAACCCCATGTATCCAAAGGTCTCATTTCGTCATTATCGTCCATTATTAATGTTTAATTTCATACGGTAACTACGTTTTCTTCTCCTTCGGTCGAGTTTAAAAAATTTCACTTGAGTTGTTATAATGGCTATTATCTTAATACACCTTTTATCTCTACCAAAGTTGTTTACTCATACCTGAGCAGTCTGAATGTAGAGCTTCTTTCAAAACAGTTGAGTGAAGGCTTTCGAAGTAACTGAAACAAAATACATAATCTCCCCGTCCAGATATCTGTATAAGTTCATTGTGGTTTATAGAATTTCCTATGCCGATAGATATAATACGGCCACCTTTGTTCCGGATGTCAGTTGCCGCTTCTATGGCTGCCGCACTGTCAGTTGATAAGCCATCCGATACCAGGACGATGAACTGTACTACCCCATTACCACGTGATCCGGAGGAACAATTTGTCAAAATCTATATAAAACAGACATGATTGAAAGTTCATCTGCGATTATTTTAACTATTTTCATTAACAAACTGTATGATGTAACGTTACATCATGTGGTCATTTCCTTGGCTTATATTCAGATGTTAGATCTACGCACTTCTGTATAATTACAACATGTATATAATTTAAAAATTTCTAATATGAAATATAAGTATTGTTTATACAAATGCATGCAATTTACCTATCGTCATAAGTTTTCTTTCGTTGATCTGAAAACGTTTCGGTATAATATAAGAAATCTGACCTTTATCTGATATCAGGTAATGTTTCCATGTAATATTAGTTTATAGTTTAGATAGACAGTACATACCCCACTAGCCTGTTGTAATGCTAGGTCGGTAAATGTTGCTCCTTGTCCACCACCGATAGATTGGATTGAAGATAACATGACAGACTTATTATGTTCAGAGAAATTGAACTGAATTTCCGGCTTGAAGTTATATGTCAACAGTCCGATCTGAAAGTCATTGAAACCGATAGGTAATCTTTTAATAATATTCGACACAAATTCCTCGGTTCTAGTCTGGTTTACTTCACTGGCGGATGTATCAATGACGAATAGTAAATCAGTCAGATGAGGTGAACATCCGCTAGGCGATGAAGTATTCGAGAAGTTATCTGTAAAAGAAAAAAAAACTGAACACGATGCATTTTGGCAACAAAATTAAATAAATAACTACTTAAAATAATAAAAAATAAAGAAAAATCTAAAATTAGAACAACAAAGGAACTTGTATGGGATATATAAGGATATATATATTATAAGAATGCATATTTCTTTTTTGTTACTGCTGGCTGGATACGAGAAGTTGACTATAGTTTTATGTTTATGTCTGGGTGGCGAGTTGTTAAGATGCGTGATTACTTCAACCAGTTACCTGCCCAAGACCGAAAGATCCCTCTGGACATTCCAGCTTCCTAGCTCAGTTCACCGATGATATAGCTGAAATACTGCTAAAAGAGGGTCTAAATCCAATTCGAACTTTAATTAGCTCACTTGTGAGTCAATCCCATCACTTTCTATATTTTATTAGTGTTATGGTACATGTGTACTCTTTTCTTCTCTTTTAAAATCACCTACAGCACCAGACACATCGCAAGGAAACTTTGAACGAGTATTACCCAATAACCTTTATCAGATATGCATTTCATTTTGACCTGTCAGTGAGCAAGAACAATTTTATGTTATTTTGGAAGAATTTTAAATACATATTCAACGCAGACACCAGAAATAAAATGATATAATGTTTCATTTCCCATGTACTAGTATTTACATTCATAAAATATGGAAGATATCAAACCGTTGTCCAAGCTCCTATTCAAAAGAGAACAGACAAAACAACAAACACGAAACACAACACAGAAAAATTAAAACAGAAAATGCGGAACATTCAACCCACCGAAAACCGAAATAAACTCAAATCCTTCGGAAGGGTAAGTAGCACCTTCTCCACAATTTGGCACCCGTCGTGTTACTCATTCCCAAAATCCGGTAAGCAGTCACGAAAATCACGGAAGATAAGGACATGGATTACACTATCACACAGGAAATAGATCGTTAGTAATCAGCTAGATAGACGGTCCATTACGATCAACTTATTCCTGATGGTGACTATAAAATGCACGAAGAAGGGACTCGTGATTGAGAAGTATTCTAGTCGATAGTTAGTCTCTATCCAAAAAGTCTGCATAGGAATGCGCGCTCGGGAGCACGTATTAATTGGGGCGCTGCTGGAATGAAAAGAAGTTAACAATTGGAAAACTACAGTTATCGCTTGCCTTTGAAAGTTATAATTGTCAGTTTCAAGATGAAACATAAAGTATGACGACCTTAAAATGTCTAGTGTATCCATTACTTCAAGCTCATATGTGAGAGTCAGAAATTCTCTAAACTTGTTATCTTTCGCATACAAAGCTCTGTCCGTAGATGGTTTTGGCTTCCTATTTCGGTCATTTTGGCATTTTAACACTTTTACACATTTTTGATAACAGTCATGGTCTTCCAAAGTTTTGGTCCCTAGCATCACTGACGAGTAATTAATTGACGAAATGTGCACATCTGATGCATCAAAATCGGTATGAATTGTATCACACTTTGTTTTATCTCGGCTGACTGGGCAAGCATAAAATTGGTCAGTATTAAGCGTAGACGCCATTGAACGATACAGGCTCCTTGGAGCCTCTAGTTTAAATTACTGATAAATATAAATAACCCACTAAAGTATACACAATTTTTTTTCGGCAGAAAATTCGAACAGGCTTGCGTATTACTTCGAATTTAATTTTCTGCACCGCGTTTGATTTTTAAGGTCTTTTAAAATATCAGCAAAAAGAATATCGAAGCAACAATTTGAAATCGGAAACACGTGAATCCAGATATAAGGCAAAGAAAGAGAAACAGAACATTACAAAAAAGCAAAATTAAAAACATATAGCAAATACAGAAACATGGAAAGACAACAGTTACAAGAACCAAAACACTAGAAATTGGAACTTCCGCAAAAAAAAAAAATAAAATAAAATAAATAAATAAATAAATAAAAAAACCAAAATCACCAGGCTCTTTGGAAAGGTGTGCATTGAAAAAAAAAATAATAAAGGGACTATCAGGTGCTTTGGAAGGGTGTGCATATGGCATATGATGTTCCATTAAACGCACTCTTCATATTGCTAACGGGAATATCCGATTATACAGTTAAGGATCAAATCCAGGATAAGGAAAAATCTGACAGATGATATGTTGATAGATAACATTGGCAATATTAACAAAGGCTGAACATAACCCTAACACAGAAGTAATATGATACTAATTTGGCTCTGTTCAGAACGTCACTGAACAGGAAACAAACACGACAATAGCTAATTAATTTCCTAATAAAATTTTAATCACAGATTATTTCTTTAGAATAAATATACCAGGAATATATTTTCTGTATGTGTTGTTTGTTATTTATGCTTCATTTAAAAGAAGATTTATGTTGTCTGTATGCAGTCTTGCTAATTAAATAATAGTTTTGTTCTATGTAAATGAACTGATCCAGTGGTGGTCAACCTAATTCTTACAACCAGCAATATTTCGCAAATCTTTTCTAGTATCCAGAACATATTTGAAAAAATTCAAATTAAACTTTTCATTGAATGAGTTATCTATAAAGTAAATACCATAAATAATCCTTCCAGTTGTTTTTCTTCTTTGGCTTTTGCTCTTCTGTCTTAAATAATAATTGAACCAAAAAGATTACAAGACATCTTTACTGGAAGTCAGAGCTCCTAAAGACTTGTAACGACAAGACAATGACATGTATATACTGATTTTGATGATTGGAACGTGCACATTTCGTTAAGTTTGTACTCGTCAGCGATGCCTTGGGATTAACGCTTTGGGAAACCTTTCTATTTTATTTGTTAGAGTTTCTTAACCAAAGTATTAGATTTCCATTACTTTTTTTTACCTTAGATAAAGAGGCATTTTTCGCTTTTATTTGCAATTACTATAATATTGCATACCTGGCCCCGGTGACATAAAGAAATTCTATGCCGAGAATATTTTGCTCAAATTTTCCATTGTCAACCAATAACAATTCTAGGATTTCTTTTTTGTGAATTAAGGCCTAGTTTTGTATATTAAGTTACAGTACAGCACATTACTTCAGAATAAATGTATATTTGCGTGAACCTGTTTCTGAGATCTCATCAACTAAACAAAAATAGTTTTTGACATGAGAACTTTCTCCCAAGGAATGAACTTTTCGAATTTCACTGGAAGATCAAAATAAATATCCAGGTTGTAGAGAAAACATTTAGGGACGATGCAATATTTATCAAGCAGGGGAGACCGGTGCAAACGGATAGGGGACATGCACTTTTTTAAGTGCTGCACCATGGAAAATTAATTTTTTCAAAAGCTGTCATCCATGGGACATCAGATTTTTTTCCCACATGTAAATTCAAATAAAATAAAATTGAAAGTACTGTTAGCATTTGGCTTGCAAATATTCCCGCTCTTAGATATATAACCAGGCGAACGACAGACATGAAAATCCATTCACCTTATAACTGGCCAGAATCATGCTAAATGCCAAATTTCAAATCAATGTGAAGCATACATGTAGTTGCTGTCACAAAAAAATCCTATGGGAATATTAAGAGCAAATACTGTTATCTCTAGGCATCAGGTGAACGAATGATGTGCAGATGCATCACACCTTCCAACTCAGCAGTATCATTTAAATTCCGAATTCAAATCAATGTGATGCATAATTGCTGAGAATTTTGAAACGATCAAAAATCTAATGCAAATATTATGAGCAGATATTGTTATCAAGGAACCAGGTGAGCAAAAACCTTAAAATGCATTACACCTTACATCTCACCAAAAGCATGTTAAACTCCAAATTTCAAACGAATGTGGTTCGTAGTTGCTGTGAATTCCGTCATGAAAAATTCCAATTACATAAAGAGGAAATATTAAGTCCAGATATTGCTATCCAGGAACCACGTGAGCAGAAAACGTGAAAATGCATTACACCTTACAACTGACTGAACAATATCATACTAAATTCCAAATTTCTAATCAATGTGATGCATCATTGGTGAGAAATCTTGCATGGAAAAGGATGGCGAACGGACAATAGGACAGAAAAGGATGACGAACGGACAATAGGACAGAAAAGGATGACGAACGGACAATAGGACAGACAGTGGAAATCCAGTATACATGTATCCCCTCCTTTGAAGCGGGGTTTAAAAATGCCGTTGTACTTAATCATCATGATGAGGAGGATGACTATATAATAGAAAAAAATATTATTTAGATGATCTGACGAGGAAAGTGGCACAGTAGGAGAGGAAATTGTTCAAACTTCAACAAGAGGGGGTAGGATATCAGTGCCAGCTAGATCCATTTACATTTGTTTTATTGGACGATTTCATACAAATTGTATATATTTGCATTATAAATAACCAGTTTTGAAATTCATTTGTTTTTTCCTTTATTTGTAAGTAAATACTACATGTACATTTTTATTTGACGAAAGTTTAAGTGATTGACACAAATTATGTTCACATATTGAAGGTACTTTTTTATGCTTACAAGTAATGAGACATTGATTTTTTTATATCCCAGATTATTAGACATCCATATTTTTCGAATAAATTTTAGAATTTGCACCCCCCACTTTTGCTTGATAAATATTGCACCGTCCCTTGTGACATTTCTTAGAGTTCTTTAAAGTCCACAGAAGTAATAAATACTTCTCAAAAGTCAGAAACATCTTTGTTGAAACATAAGCTAAAACCAGTCTGAGCTATGTTGACCACTGTGTATAGTGTTCTTTGAGTCAATTGTTTTAACGACTACTCATTTCCGTAAATAATTTAGAGCCTTAACATTTTGGCATAAAAACGCTTGTACCAAGTCAGGAGTATGTCAGTTGCTTTCCAGTTGTTTATATGCTTCGTGGCTTTGTAGTATGTTGAAATTGCCCCGTCATTTCCCTTGAAGTTCACTCTTTTCTTATGGAACTTTATTTGATGACTTAAAACTTTTAACGTCAGAATGAATCAAATGTATATTGATTACAGTTATGATTATCCACGGTTTTTGAAGCAATAAATTTACGAAATGTGTACATTCGATGCGTTAAATATCAGTATTTATTCTATCTTTATTTTGTTATTGTTTATGCAGAGCTATAGTGATACAATAGTTACTTATGAAGAGTGCATTATCGTGATATATATAGACTGCCCAAGGGACAGTAGTATTGCCCGAAAAATTGATAATAAATGTCGATACCAGTGTTAAGCTAGCCTGCAATTCTCGCCAGCCTGCAATTCTCATCCTGCAATTCATTCAAGCGTGAAATTTTAGGGTGCGTTCGGAA
>JAOXYH010514020.1:0-13858 GCA_028566455.1 Botula fusca | reverse complement strand
ACAGTGTGCAGAAATGATACTGGTTTTCTGTTTTTATCATGTTATAAAGACAAATATTTTACCATAAAGTGCCAGGTGAAGGGAAGTAACTCTTTGGTTTTGCCATTCTTGAAGGACTAATCTTTTAAGTGAGAATGACTGAGAAAACTAATTGTTCTTGGCCAGAGAATGTTAAGTCATTGTTGTTCTTCACCAGAGAATATTTAAGTCATTGTTCTTCACCAGAGAATGATTAAGTCATTGTTCTTCATCAGAGAATGTTTAAGTCATTGTTCTTCATCAGAGAATGTTTAAGTCATTGTTCTTGGCCAGATAATGTTTAAGTCATTGTTCTTCACCAGAGAATATTTAAGTCATTGTTCTTGGCCAGAGAATGTTTAAGTCATTGTTCTTGGCCAGAGAATATTTAAGTCATTGTTCTTGGCCAGAGAATGTTTAAGTCATTGTTCTTCACCAGAGAATATTTAAGTCATTGTGCTTGGCCAGAGAATGTTTAAGTCATTGTTCTTGGCCAGAGAATGTTTAAGTCATTGTTCTTCATCAGAGAATGTTTAAGTCATTGTTCTTCACCAGAGAATGTTTAAGTCATTGTTCTTCATCAGAGAATGTTTAAGTCATTGCTCTTGGCCAGAGAATGTTTAAGTAATTGTTCTTGGCCAGAGAATATTGAAGTCCAGCTTTGTATTAAATAAATACTTGGTGAGTTTTTCATATCAAGTGTCACTGATAGCAAAAGGACTGTCTAAATTTTTACGTAGACTTGTACTTGAAACAATCGATTATCATTCCTATAGCTATAAAATATATAAAAAATACTCCTAGATAAAAGTTTAATTCATTGAAGCAGTATTTAAACAAACTGGCATCTGTCTTCTGTCTTCATACTTGTTTAAAAACATGCAAAGAATAAAAAATATAATGCAAAGTAATTTCATAAAATCCTCTTACCATGGTCTGATATTTTAACCTCATTAGCTCTAAGGCTTTCTATCTTGCACTTCACAAACTCTGTAGCATCATCTTCATTCTCAAAGGCACCTTAAAAAATAATACTGTCACATAAATTCATAATGTTTTCGCACGTAAAAAAAAGTTTTATCCAACAATGCACTGGAACATTGCCAATACAGTTTCAAAAGTGTAGACAAAAAAAGCAGAATTTTCAAAATAAGCAATACATGTATAAAATACTATTGAGCATTATAAGCAGTTTTGCAGTATGTAATTGCAACAAGAAAAAATGTGCTTTTTGCAAAATGTGTGAACACATTCAAACACAAAATGGACATGATATTTTCTATAAGGAATTTTGTGTTCTAGACAATTATTCCATGACAACATTGCTTCCAACCTAAATTGAATTCTTCAAAAGTTGTAAAGTTCAGCTGAAATTGTCAAAGACATTTCAAACATCCAAAGATATATATACTTATTCTGTAATTATATGAGAACTATGCATATATAATGATACATTACCAAGTATTTCCATAAGATTTTGTTCAATCCATTCCCAATCTTTGATTATCTCCCTTTTATTGTTGGCAACAGCAACCGCTGCAATGTGAATCAAATTCAATACAACAATAATGTACTGCTGTCTGTCTGTCAAACAAGGTTTGACTACCTAATTTTCATTACAACCACTACATGCATGACAGCAATCATTTTTTAATCTATAAAGAAGAGATAGAGTTGTCTCCCATGCAGAAAGCATAAAAGAGTAAAGCACTGAAATCTGCTCAACTTTTACTTGATTATTATCAATGGTTCATAAGTCACTTTAATATTAATTCCACATTTTTTGTCAGATACTAACATCACATATCCATTAACATTACATATACCATAAATGTTCCCTAACTTCTTTAAACTTTAACAGATTAAGGATTTAGTCATATATAAAGTCTCCAGTTCAAAATGTTTTCTTTGATTTAAAATGTATCCATACAGTTCATTACATTTTCTCCCATAAAATAAACAACATTTTGGTTTATCAGCATGATAACTTTCTGCACTAACACCTTTTTAATTCAAGATGAATATTTTTCAATTTGAATTCCTTCCCAAAGTCTAAACCTGAAAACCCTGAAGAAATTTAGTTCCTTATGACTGGATACAATGTATATGGACAGTAATTCTTTACAAGTGACTTTATATTGTTATTTTCTGGCAATGATATACTTACAAAAGCTAACTTCAGAACCAGTGGTCTGATGTAAAATTCTATATGGAGGTGTCTGCAACAAGAATAAAATCATTTAACAAGAAGTAAATTTCCAGCACCAAGTACTATCTATAATTCAACAAACAGTCCCTTTACTCTTGGTTGGCAAAAAATGTATTTAACAATAGCATTTTACCATTTATCATTTTCATATGATATTTCGTTTAAATCATCATAAATCAAAAACAGCTATCCATTACTTCTATATAAATATATTAATAAACGCCAATGAAATAAAATAAAATTTAAAGTTTGTCATGAAATTTTTCACCTTAAAAACTGAAGAGGCAGTGATGAAAAACAGAAAAATATTTCTCACTTCTATTCTTACGACTATAAAGAACTTAAAGAACTTTGGATAACAATGAAATCTATATAAGTGCCTTTATAGTTGGATTGGGGACATTGAGTATCATTCTTAAAAGAACTTGTAACGAGATGCTGTTTCAAGATTATCCTGTTATTTAGTCATGTGGCACTTCTTGTCTGTAGCATATTTCCCAAGCTTCAGTTGGTGTTTCTCATCGCCTCCTCCATTTCTCCCCAACGCGAGGCCGTCAGGCTAAAAATTTGGCCATCCTTTTAGTTCTTTTTTACATTTTTATTTGTATATTTTGTTTGGTTTTTTCTTTGACATGTGGCTACCATTCGTTGTGCATATTTGCATTCAAATTAGCCACTTCACAACTTATTATTTCTTTAACTGGTAAATACGCCTTCTATGACAAAATACCTTATTGTCTAAAACTGTATCTATAGTCCCAACCAGCAAACCTGTCAACCCTCCTCCTCCATAACCCTTCCTCTTCTGTAGGATAAAGTAAGGATTTGCTCTCTCTGTCACCCTAAATATAAATGAAGATCATTTTTCATATATCATAATTATCAATATCAAAAATGGCATGTCAAAAACTCAGTGTGTGTGCACGTGTCAGATCTGAACCTACGTATGTTTCCAGTATAAAAAATGACCACTTATCTTACATGGGATGATTCACTAAAACTGAAAGTATAGTAACACTTGCATGTTGGTGTGGAGAACTAGAGGCTCATCTGGATTTCATATGCTCATCTTGCAAATATTCACTGGCAAGTTGTTACAATTAAGAAAAAAAATTACACAGTATTTTGTTTATTTTTAACCCGAAAAATGGTTAGTGGCAGACATCTTTAATGGAGGTCAGCACCATCAGACACCATTTTGAAAGTGGATCACTCAAGGAAGATTATATACTCAGTTTGCTTTAAATTGGTTTATTTGTTTCACACAAGATTTTTTTTTTCACATTTTTCCATAGGGACCTATATACACTGTATCCCCTGATGGCACCAATCTGAGATGGAAGTCGAGATCAACGAACACATTTTTGAAAGTGTACCGTCCTAGGACCATTGATGCCACTTTCCCTTTAAATTTGATTACAGCTATCAGAAATTATTTTGATATAAAAAATATTCTAAGTTCCGTCAAACAGGAAGCGGATGTGCGACAGATTTGAAACTGTCTTACACGATACAGTTCTCCATACTGATGGTCTGTGCCAAATATCAGGAAGCTGGCATGTGTGGTTCCTGAGAAATATGTGAGAGAAATTTTGTCATGTGTGGTTCCTGAGAAATATGTGAGAGAAATCTTGTCATATATTTGGCCTCTGGACCAACAGATACAATAAAAGGGGTCCATATGACAACCATTTAATACACAAAGTCTGGTCCAAATTAGCAATGCAGTTTCAGACGAGAAGATTTTTCAAGTTTTTCCTATAGGATCCTATGTTAAAACTTGTCAGCTGATGGCAGCCTTCTTGGATGGACCTCAGATCCAATTAGATATAATTCTCAAAGGGGACTACCAAGGGACATTTCACCATTGTTTGGTCCCAATTGGACAGGAAGTTTTATTGTTTTTCCCATAGTGTCCTATGTTAAAACTATGTCCACTGATGATGGCCATGTTGGAATGACCTCGGGTCCAATGGATACAATTCTGAAAGGGGACCACCAAAGAATCATTTCACACACGTTTGGTCCCAACTGGTCATGCAGTTTCAGACGAGACGATTTCTCATCGTTTTCCCTAAAGGGTCCCATATTTAAACTACATGTATGTCCGCTGATGGCGGCAATCTTGGATGGACCTCAGATCCAATGAATATAATTCTTAAAGGGAACCATCCATGGACCATTCCAACAAAGTTTGGTCCCAACTGGCCAAGTAGTTTCAGATGAGAAGATTTTTCATTGTTTTTCCCATAGGGTCCTATGTTAAAATTAAGCCTACTGATGGCGGCCATCTTGGATGGACCTCGGGACCAACGGACATAATTCTGAAAAGGGACCACCAAAGGACCATTTCACCAGTCTGGTCCCAACTGGCCAAGTAGTTTCAGACCAGAAGATTTTTTATTGTTTTTCCCATAGGGTCCTATGTTAAAACTATGTCCACTAATGACGGCCATCTTAGATGGACCTCAGGTCCAATGGATACAATTCTGAAAGGGGACCACCAAAGGATCATTTCATGAAAGTCTGATCCCAACTGGCCATGCAGTTTCAGACCAGAAGATTTTTCATTGTTTTTCCCATAGGGTCCTATGTTAAAACTATGTCCGCTAATTGTGGCCATTTTGGATGGACCTCGGGTCCATCGGATATAATTCTGAAAGGGGACCATCCAAGGACCATTCCAACAAAGTCTGGTCCCAATTGGCCAAGTAGTTTCAGATAAGAAGATTTTTCATTGTTTTCCCCATAGGGTCCTATGTTAAAACTATGTCCACTGATGGTGGCCATCTTGGATGGACCTTGGGTCCAATGGATACAATTCTGAAAGGGGACATTCTCAAATCCAAACCTAAAATTATCCTCAAAGCAAAAAATGTTATCCTGGGGTTAGCAATTTTCTCGCACCCAAGAAGACATGTACTTTATTACTTCCAGTAAAATGAATTTTAAAAGCAAAACAAATCTTAATACTAAAAAGTGAATGAACCTTCATAACTGTTGATATGTTTCACATTTTCAACTTTCAACATAGCATTAATCAATGAACTATGCAAACTCAGGAAATCAATACATGTACAATGTAATACAAATATATCAGAGCAAATTGTCTCTACTGACCACAATGAAAACAACCAAGGACAAACAGGAACCAGAGTGCACACAGAAAAAAATTCCGGTTGGAACAGGTATAGGGTTGAAACACCCATAATTTCAGAAAAGCATGCATACCGTCTATTTCAAAATTCTGTGCAACTATACTTGCATGATTATTTTTCATGGCCATATACTTCCTATCAAAAACATTTTTCATACAAAACTATATAATATCCCATGAAAATCAAAGATCTGAAGATGTCTGCTTGTACGAGACAACATTTTCTATATGTGGACAAGGCATAAAGGAATGAATTACAGTAATTAGGAACTGTAGTCGGTTATCTCCCTTCGCCAATGTACCAAAGAGACGCAACTGTAATTGTCTCCCTTATATCCTAAAGGCTAAAGGGAGATTATTTAGTATCTCCCTTAGCTACACTGGTGAAGGGAGATAACTAGCTACATGTCCTCATTAGTATCTTGACAATCTGCTTTTACGAGACTCCTATTATTTTCATCCTTTTATCATAATATAACTTTATACAGCTGTACCATCATTTTTGTTGTACAGAAATCCTACAATCAAATAAAAATTGTGCAAAATTTTGCAAATATAATATTGTGCCATATATTTATGAACAAACATCTTCTGCCCTATATATTTCATATAAAACAATTTTCAAAAACTGTGAATCATTTCGAATCTAATTTTTATCAAATTTTTACCAACAACTGCAAAAATTTAGTCTTGGGCAATAAAAAAAGCTACAAGTATATTTAAAGAGTTTATGACCTGGACATACTGCATTTGCGCATTATTTGGCAACATTCAACTCCCTTTAGAAAAAGTATGAACTTGGAAAAGCAGACGTCTTTCAAACTAAACAGCAAAATTAAAGATTTTCAAATTTAAGTTAGGGATTCCTTCTACCTAATCAGCAAAACAATATGACCGTTACACAAATGTTTTATACAGTATTAATACATCAGAATACATATGAGAAAGAACGGATATGGGGTAAATGTCAAGGACACAACATCCAATTGACCTATAAGTCCTGGAAAACCTACAAATTTGTAAACGCTACAGAAGCTTATAAGGTAAATAAGGCAAAATCCTACATTCGGGCAATTTCCTGGCAAATTTCACACCTTAAAAACCCTGTTTTCTAGATATTTTTTGAACTTCTAAATCAACAGTAACATTATATGTTTTCCACTTCAATGCCATGGAAAATTTTTCAGGGTTTTGTAGATTTGTTTGTACACGTAGGACAACAGTTACATGTAATCCCCTTGAAAACCTTGGAAATTTTATGGAAAATTTTTCTATGTCCAACAGTGAAAAAAATTTGGGCAGCACTTCCCCTAGTAAACACACCTCTTCATTGACTCCCCCTCCCACATTATACCAGGCCACAAAGATTGGACAAAAAAGAAAGAATTAAAATTGTGTGGGGCAGGCCCATTTATTTAAGAGATGAACCATACACAATTCTGGCCTAACGACAGTTAAAATAAAAGCTTTAAATTTTTGGGACTTATTCAAAAGCGCGACTTTTTGCGAAATTTTCATTAGCGCGATATATCAAAAGCGCGACAAAACATATATCATTAGCGCGACATTCACCTGTAACTTGAGTTAAAAGTTGTGTACTTCTTCCTTTAGCCAGATCTGTTGCCCCCTGCTCACCAACTGGGAGGTGGAAGTAGTATTTCGAGTACGATAAATTTCAATTTATTTTACTTTTTTAATGAAAAAAAAAACGTAATATTTCTTTATTTAGTACTTAATAGACGAAAATTGTTTATTTATCTACCTCATTATATATATATTAGGCCACATAAAAAAGTGTGTAGATTGTCATTCATGTATCCAAAAAAAAAAAATGGGGGGGGGGGGGTTAGGAGTAATTTTTTTTTAAATTTTTGAATTTAAATTACATGCATTTGTAAAAAACCTTATGAATTTCAGAAAATGAAGCGTAAAATTGTTTATCTTTTTTTTAACTTCACTAAAAGCGAAAAAAAAAAAAAATCGGAACGAATGGTTAGAATTATTATTTTTTTTACTATTTATGAAATTTACATTAATTCCATGTTATTCAGTATCTTGAAAATGACAATTTGAGTCGTGCTTAAAAATAAATAGTCGCGCTTTTGATATAGGTGATTTTCGCGCTTTTGATATATCGCGCTTTTGATATGTCGCGCTTTTGATATAACCCCACCTGATTGACTATGTATTGTCCTCTTTAACATTATCCTGGTGCACAACGAGTTGAAAAAATATCCTTCCATCCTCGACAGGAAATCTTTGAACATGGCTCCCTTACACATTATTACAAAACATTCTTTTCACATGATTTTTCATTTCAATGCGCACATTTCAAAGGAAACATGCATGAAGCATCTCACAGACATGAAAGGGTTGCACAACTCTAGACTATACAGTGTACATTCACTGCATGTCATAGTTCAGACCCTGCAGAGCATTATCAGTTTATGAAAAACAGAGGTGGAAAGGGATAAATGTCAAGTAAAAAACACAAAGAAAATAAATAAAACGTATCTACTAATTACTATATCTATAGACCCTACATACCTGCAAAAAGTAATTCTATGGATTCATTTTTTTTGTTCCCTCAATGATATGACAGAGTTTATTTTAGTTGAATTTCACAACAACATGCAATAAACTAACCCCATCGAACTGAAAAGTCAATTACGGAACGGACATGCTTTTTTCCAGAATTGGACTCCTGTTGTTCAAATACTAAAAGACCACCAATATACTAATAAAATTAACTAAACACTTATAAATTTGTTCCCACTTGGCTAAGTTCAGTTCCAATTGGACAAGGAAACAATCAAACAAACAAACATTAACATTTTATTTGCCAATCATAGGCGTTCAACGAAAGTTGTATATAATTTATGTAAATCACATAACTGAATCAAATGAACACAACAAAACTGCAAGTGAAATGATCAGTTCAACAAATAGTGTATAATTATGAAGAATTTTTTTTTTTTTTCTTTTTTTTTGGGGGGGGGGGTCAGTATCAGGCACCATCCTAAGGTCAGAACAGGACCATTTCACCAAAGTTTGGTCCCAATAGGCCATGCAGTTTCAGATGAGAAGATTTTTCATTGTTTTTTCCATAGGGTCCTATGTTAAAACTATGTCCACTGATGGCGGCCATCTTGGATGGACCTCGGGTCCAACGGACACAATTCTGAAAGGGGACCATCCAAAGACCATTCCACCAAAGTTTGGTCCCAATTGGCCAAGTAGTTTCAGAGGAGAAGATTTTTAATGATTATTTGCCAAATTTTCTATTTTTAGCCATGGCGGCCATCTTGGTTGGCGGGCGGGGTCGTCGGACATAATTCTGAAAGGGGACCATCCAAGGACCATCCCTGCCAAGTTTGGTCCAAATTGGCCCAGTGGTTTCAGAGGAGAAGATTAAAATGTGAAAAGTTAACGACGACGGACGACGACGGACGCTTCATCATGTTCATGGTGGCAAAAGCTCTCATGACCCTTTGGGTCAGGTGAGCTATTGGTGCACATCAACCATGTCAACAGTCAATATGGACATAAACGGCTATGCTGAGCGCACCATGATACGACCACAGCATGTCGACTAGGGAAATTTGAACGAGTGTTTATTAAAAGTGAATGTGGACACAATTTTGAGCTTGACATAGTAATTTGCTGGACACAAAAATGGCTACAAAATGGTAAAATTAACTGCCTTTTCGTAGATGTACTCATTACTAATAACATAGGCTATGAAAAAAGTTTGTCATAATCCAGTTTGAAACTGGAGTCTATTTATACCCCCACTAGTTAAGAGTGGAGGCTATAATGCAATGACCTTGCCAGTCTGTCTGTCTGTCTGTACTTCATGTTCTTTTGTGACCGATATCTCGGCTTATACCGGAGGAAATTATTTGATATTTGCTATATATGACTTTGGCCATGTCTCCCCATTCCGTGTATTTCCTGTTTAACGTACAACACAGAATATAATTTTTTGAGTGGGGTATTCTAAGCAAGACGTACATGTAGCATGCAACATCTTGTTTCAAATAAATCTTAAATATACAATATATGTACAATGTCTCGGAATATAAAGTTTATTTTGTACGAGGCTTAGAAACAGGTAGAAATGTGAGGTTTACCGAGCATTTCTCGCCTGTTTCGTGCCCAGTACAAAATAAACTTTATATCCGACACATTGTACGTATTTTGTGTTTATCCTGCAGACATTATTTTATGACGGATTGCAAAGAATAAGTCAACACTGAACATTTTCTAACTGAAGCGGGACAAAACTTCTGAATTACATGGCGTCATCAGCAAAACTCCTTCGATTTACACTGTGACGTCATAAACAAGGCTTTATTATGCCACTAGCATAATAAAGCTTATGTTTATTTGACAGGGTTTATTTGGTAGATACCATAGCAACTGCAGGATAAGTTAAGAATATTTACAATGACATTGCTTTAAATGTTTTAAAATTATATCACAAGATGGGAGAAATTATTTAAAAAAAATGAACATGATGAAAGGGTAGGGTCATACATATTTGATCCTGTTTTTTTTTTTTGTAGATCTTGATGACAGATGAGATTGAGCTCATATTTTTGAGCTACAATTTCAGTGAGACTGACCAAATTACAAATACAAGAGCATAACTGCTTAATTGATACTCTAAAGATTGAAAAATAGATCTAATCAATTTTACCCCATGTCAGAGTCAATATTTCTCCAATAAAATCAAAGATCTACATTTATAATGTACCTTCAGGTTTCCATCATCATCTTTTGTAATACAGACAGACACATGCCAGTTCTTGCCTTTCTGTCCGAACCAATCTGATTGTTTCTCTCGATACAGTAAAGGCAAGAATTCCATCGCCCAATCCATCACTGTAAGTACTTGGTTAGTTTGTAAAGAGTCTAGCATATCAATTCTGCACTGATCCTGATTGCAAGTTCTCAACATGTGTGCTTTCCAGTTGTATATTTGATTCAATGCATTCTTCATGTCATACTTCAGTATGTCTTTTTCAGCCCCATCAGGTTCATGTTGTACAAGTTCTTGCAATGACAACTCTACTTCATTGACAAGGTTACATCTATCGCACTGTATAGTATGTTCATGAGGACATTTCCCCTGTAATGACTTGTCGATTGGGCTACTTAATGCATATGTCCTACAGTGATCAGCACATAAATCAGATTCCTTAATGTGTGTCTTATAATCTGTTTTCAGGTAAAATTTGCTTTCCTTGATTTTTCTTTCAAGTTCTTTGAACTGTTCATGTGTCTCAAAGTGTTTTGCAACTTGAAGAATTGTGTCAAAAGCAGCTATACCATCAGCTGTGATGTTGTCAAGGCCATGTAAATTCTTTCTCTTTGAAGCTGGACAGGCTTTCAGTATTTTGAATAATGTACTAGTTGATAAAGGTTCGAAATCAGTTTCTTTGCAGAATGCTTCATACATTTGTACCATGGTAGAATGAAATGATGTTCTTACAACATCAGGTATTGTCAATGTTTCACCACTGTCTAATTGTATTTCTCTTACACCATGTGCAACTATCTGTACAAACATATTGTCAAAAAAAGAAACTCAAACAATGTTCAAGTTTGGCTTTGTCCATTCTATCACGTTTGATCTTTTTTCGGAATAACTCGGAGGCCTACAGTTTTATCACCTGCTTCTGCAGCCAACATTCTTGCTTTGTCAATTTGATATTTGGTTAGACCTGGAATTTTTGTCATTAATTCTTTCTTAGAGAGATTTGTACAAATAACTGACAGGAGCTGGCATTTCATGTTTGTGTCTTCTGTTTCATTATAAAGTTTTATAACAGTTTGCTCTAGATCTGACTGACTAGGTTTTGAATCAACACATAATCCTAGTAAGGAGGATGATTGACCAGGTGCAATCGATTCCAGTACATCCTCGATTGCTTGTTGTGCCTTCCTTTTATAATACCTTGCAGTACTCTCCTTTATTTCTGATATATTCTTTTTAAGAGGATATTTCACAGGGCTTATAGAGTGTCCAACTAAATACTCGTTTAAATCATCAAAAGGACTTTTCATATGAATTTGGTCACTCCAGTTTGATGTCTGAGAGTCTCCCTCAGATGTTGTCTGTGATCCTTCCTGGAAACAAAAATGAGAAAAGTATCAATCATTTTGAAATAATACCATCTTCTTTTTTAAATTGTTTCTTTAATGTCAAATTAAAATCTGGTCACATTATTAGAAATAAATTTGTTTCTGCACGCAAAAAAAAAATGTCTCCCCCTGTCCCCGGCCTAAGTGCAAAGGCGAATTACTCCAATAAATTCATAAGATCAAAATTTCCTGGAATTATGCACAACTACATACTAGTAATATGACCTTACTATCTACGACATTTCATGAGATTCTGTTCAGCAGTTTCCGAGGAGATGCATTGAGATTTTTTAAGTTCAAAGGGTATATATCTCCCACATAATCCTGGTAATATGAACAAGTACAATATTGTGTCCCTGCTAACCAAGTTTCATTAATTCTGTTCAGCAGTTTCAGAAGAGTAATTTCAGGGGATCAAAATTTCCTGGTAATATGCCAAACTACATATTGTGTCTTTACTGTCTATCAAGTTTCATGAAATTGTGTGAAGTAGTTTTAGAGGAGTAGCTCTGATAAACTATTCAAGTTGGATATTTCTGGCATTTTCTACATGTATGTTCCAAAGACGCAAACCAAAAATCCCATCAATGGTCGAAGCATTTCCACAAAAAGACTGGACAACTAAAGTGACCAATCGACAGAGGGACAGAGTACAAACCTATAGCCCCTTTCAGTGATGGGCAGTAGGAAACCAAATATACTGTTAACAGAAAGATATGTCTCAACTTGATTTGATCTCAATACAGTCAAACAAACCATGCATTTGTACAAGGCCAGATAAATGGGTGGTCATACTGGTATACAGGTTGGGGGGGGGGGGCAGGATTTATATGCTTCCAGACTTTTTCGTCAGGGGGGACAGAAAAGGATAATAACTAGATACCATTGAGATGGGAGCCATCTCATGAGGGCCCCGCCAATTTGTTTTATTTGGTGCAAACTATGTATAGTATCTAAGGACAGATGTTTTTCTTCTTTTTTTTTAAAGTTCTACAGCAGACACTGATACATTAAAAAATAGATAATCGACCTTGAGGTCAGAGGTGAAGGTAGAATGGGGCAATGCTGGTATGTGATACATCATGCAATTGAAATGTACTTACAAGCCAAATATCACAAGCCCATTTAAAGAGATAAAAGGTTTATGAGTAGACACAAATATACCTTACCATAATCAATAATTGACCCTGAGGTTAAAGGTCAAGGTCATGTAGAGGCAAATTGCAACACAACATCTCATGGACATAAACCTTCGTGGCAAATATCATAAGCCTTTGTCAACAGATAAAACAGTTCTAGAGCGGGCACAAATATACCCCTCCAAAATGGATATTTGACCCTGAGGTCAAATGTTAAGGTCATAGAGAGGAAATAATGGTATGCGACACATCGTCTCAAGGTAATACACCTTTATGTCAAATATCATAAGCCTTTGTTAAAAGATAAAAATGTTCTAGAGCCAACATAAATATACCCCTCCAAAATGGATGACCCTGAGGTCAAAGGTCAAGGTCATATACATGCAACAATGGTACGCGACACATCATCTCAAGGTTATACACCTTCATGCCAAATATCATAAGCCTTTTGTTAAAAGATAAAAATGTTCCAGAGCGGACATGAATATATCCCTCCAAAATGGATATTTGACCTTGAGGTGAAAGGTCAAGGTTATATACATGCAACAATGGTACACAACACATCTTCTCAAGGTAATACACCTTCATGCCAAATACAATAAACCTTTGTTTAAAGATAAAAAAGTTCTAGAACAGACACGAATATACCCCTCCAAAATGTTTATCTGACCCTGAGGTCAAAGGTCAACGTCACAGAGAGGAAAACATGACACATCGTCTCAAATGCCAAATGTCATAAACTTAAGCCAAAAAATAACTAGAAATTGTGTCTGTAAGACACGGATGCCCCGCCCTAAAACGCAGGTCATAATGACCCAATTATTATATGACTGCTCAGTACCACCCAAGGCACATTCACTGATGAAATTTCATTGATACGCTATGCTTATTTCCAGAGAAATGAACTTTTAACGCAAAACTTAACCAGTCGCTCAAGCGTAAAATGTAGGTCATAATGACCCAATTGTTGTATGACTGCTCAGTACTATCCAAGACACATCTACTGATGAAGTTTTATTGATATACTATGCTTAGTTCCAGAGAAATGAACTTTAACGCAAAACTTAACCCGAGTCGCTCAAGCGTAAAATGTAGGTCATAATGACCCAATTGTTGTACGACTGCTCAGTACTATCCAAGACACATCTACTGATGAAGTTTCATTGATACACTATGCTTAGTTCC
>JAOXYH010511807.1:0-13863 GCA_028566455.1 Botula fusca | reverse complement strand
AAATAACGTGACGTCATAATCAATTTTCGACAAATCGCAAAGCGGAATCAGTGGCGGGAGATCTCATGCAGAAATTTTACCAACGGGTGTTGGTTAAAAATATTACGTATATTTAAAGCAACCGATTAAACACGCCATGAATAGGAGAAAGCATCATTTAATCTATCATGTGGATGTATCTAGCATCCATGAAGAATAAGGTCACTGTGACCTAGATTTCATGGTCCACTGACTTTGGTTAGTTTACGTTCATGCACATTTGAAGGGTACTATAAGGGATAGGATCATCTGATCTTGTATACAGATATATTTCAGAGGTGAGGCAAGCATCCAACAAGAATTAGGTCACTATGTCCTAAATTTCATACTTCACCGACTAAGTCTGCTGTTGTAATAGCGTCAAAGCAGGGCTCGAGGCTACATTGTAACTTCGTAATCGGTGATTACCCTCCATTTTGCAAGATATTGCTTCCTCTATAAGCAACAGAAAGTTAGAGCAGATTCCATATGACATGTATTATGTATAGATATGAGGTGAAAACTACTGTCAAAGAACATGATGAAATTTCTGTGTTTTGAATTTTAAAGAAGTCAAATTAGACCATGCTGCAAGTAGTAGGGACAGAACAAATAAAGAAACTGTAACATTAAAAGTATCCTAACCAGAAATATTATATAGGAGGAAAAGAAAACAAATGACAAGCCTTTATGATATTCCCCAAAAGCAAATGAGAAATAAAAGTGATGATGACCTGATGATATCAAATCTTGTTAGTAGATTCAGTTCTGCAGTACATGATGGGCCTCTGTATGTTTGCACTTCATGTAGTCAGACTTAGTTTAAATAAGGGGGTGGGGCGTATGAGTTCTTGTGGGACTAAGTGGTTCCAAAAATGGGTGGTATTCCAGCCATTCAAGTACCAGCTATTGCATTTGAAGGTAATACATAACCCCAATGTTCAACTGCGAAAAACTAAATATCTAGAACACCACAAACTGAACTCTCAAGTTCCAAGACCCGCAAAAGAAATAACCAACTACATGACTGAAATTAAAGACAGTCTTCATACAACTGCATACCTGCTAGAAATACAGTAAAACCATAGTAAAATGAAATACAACAATGGCAATCTTTCCATCAGTGCTTCCAAGCACTTGGATTAATTCCGATTGGCCGAGCCATCAAAAATCTTCTCTGAAACCACGGCCAAATGAAAGCAAACTTTGCAGGAAGCATATATTGGAGGTCCTTTATAAAATTTGTTCATGTTGTCCTGATCAGACAACAAACATGGCTGGCATGGGCAATCCTTAATTCTGGTTGTGTTTTCAAAAATCTTCTGTGAAACCACTTGGCCAAATGGAATGCAACTATATAGGACGCATCAATAGGAGTTCCTTTATAATGTTTTGTTCATTTCGTCTGGATCGGACAACAAACAAGGCCCCCATGGGTAATTTTTAATTGTGATTGGCCGAGTTTTAAAAATCTTGGGCCAAATGGAACCAAATTCTGCATGCAGACATTCATAAGTGGGCTTATTTATTTCAGTTGAGCAATACAGGCTCACCTGAGCCTCTAGTTACATTTTAATCTTCTCCTCTGAAACCACTGGGCCAATTTGGACCAAACTTTGATGGAATGGTCCTTGGGTGGTCCCCTTTCAGAATTAAAACATAGCATGGATTGAACTGTCTAAATTGTGTCTGGTTACCCGACCTACATCCTGATCCAAGTCGGTCGGCATCAGTGTACATAGTAGAAATTAGATCAGAATAGGCAAGTTCCTTTAATTTAAGGGTTCAGGTTTGAATAATAAGTTATATTCAACAGGCAGCCAATCATAAGTGGGCTAATTTATGCCAGGTGAGCGATACATGCTCACCTGATCCTCTAGTTTTTTAAATAGAGTATTTTTCGACCAGGGCCAGCATATGTTTGTTCTGAAACAAAGCCCAACCCCTCCAAGAATATCAAATGGTCCGTGTCTAAGTAAGTGAAAACAAGGGCGAAGACAAGGTCCATCTCAACACAAAATAGTAAAACGCATAAAAATTTTAAATAAATTAGCAACCCAGACCTGTACTGTAAGCGTCCTCAGCTTTCCATGATCCACCTACAAAGTCACTGATATGTTGTCAAATCAGGTGGTAAACGAAAGAGACTATTACATCGTGAACAAGCAGAAAAGTCCCGAGGGGCTCAAATCAGCGTCCCCGTATGCGCTATTGATCACGGTGCTCAATATGGATGCCGGCGTATATTTTGGATATGTTGAATCTCCCGTATTCTGGTAAATCATTCTTTTTGCTCGGTAAATTTTATGTTTTTCGACAAAACCCTGTGAGGTTTAATGGTATTTGAAGTGTTATTGCAATGGAAAAGATTGTTATAAGACTCTTTAAGGGCTGTTAAGTAGCATTGTGTGACAAAAGCCAGCATTACTTCGATGGGTATTGACACGACATATGAGCGAAGACTGGATTGGATGATATAATTTTATAAGAGACAAAGACCGACGTTTAAGGTATGTGATGATCCCCAATTCCAGGAGATTGTGAAGCATGTTTGTTCTTATTAATAACTCGGGTGGCCAAATATGTTTGATTAATATTCGAATGACTTGCAAGCTTCAAAAGGCGTACAGGATTCTTTTATTATTTTGTAGACTGTGAAAACCACTTACTTAACTAATTTCTGGAAGGAATATTTAATGAAGATTGAGAACCTTCGAGGATATGAGCAAGACGTCTGAGCAGAAATGTAGCCCTAGTAAAATATAGTGCATGCTCCCACATTTTGTAATAGCTTTTTTGTGTTTTATATCAAACAAGACATAATTATTCAATATACACGTACAAGTACAAATTTTCCCCAAGTGAAAAAAGGTCAATATTTAAGATTTAGACCAGAAGGAGCACCAAGCTGGAAATGTAACCAAAATTTGAAAAAATGTAACAGTTTAAAAGAAAATCTTCATTTGATATGTTTTCAAGCCTATGACATACCAGGGGCGCCAAGGAGCCTGAACTTTCGCATTGGGTCCTATGTAAAACAAGGCTTGGCTGTGGTAGAAATCAGGGTCAGCCATCGTGCTGCATGATGGTTCCTCACCAAGTAACATCACTTGGTTAGCACCTTGTAGCAAACATTCACACAATGTTTGGTTTCAATCCAAAAAGTTCAAAATGCAAAATGTTGACGGACGTACGCACGACGGACGCCAAGTGATGTAAAAAAATTCGCCAGGTGAGCTAAAACCTAAGTGCAAGGAATGATATTAAGTTTGAGCCGGTGCAGTTTTCCCAGATTCATGCATTACGAAAAACTGTACACGTACTCGTTCTAACTGAAGATAAATAAGCGTCTCAGACTCCACTAAAACTGGGAGCAGGAACTTTAATTACAAAGAAGAAAATAGCAGGAAACCCCAACAACGACAAATAAAGAGAAAAAACCAACCAAATACCACCCAGTAAAAAGCCTAATACAAACATATATTATAGACAGACATTTATAACTAAAGAAATTCGGGATAGCCGGACTTGGTACCGGAACTAACAATACTAGTAATTAGTGGTAGGGTTGAACCGGTTTACTGATACCCAAACCTCCTCTTTCTCTATCCCGCCTCACTATAATGTTTAAACAAACAATAAAAACCGATACAGAAAGACCACTAACTAGATGCCCACATTCTTGAACATAAAAAGAAGGGGAAAAAACGTAATTTAGAAAGAAGGGTCCAAGAGTGTTTGTTGCCAAACTGCCGACTATCTCAAGTAGCCCAGTCTATCGGTGAAATACTGTCGCACTACTGAAGAAAAATCGAACTAAAAACTCTACTAAAGGTTTGGTAAAGAATCATCATAAGTCTAAGCCGAAATCAGCAGTATTAGTGAGAGGCCAGTATAAATTCAAAATTTTAATACATCATTATCACCCATTGTTGTATAATTATGTATTGAAGTATTAAACATTCTCCGACATAATAGCGAAAACATAACATACGGTATATCATTTTAAATAAAAAAATGGATTTTATAACTTTTTAAACACTATTTGACCCGGTGAATGAAGACACACTAATGTTGCCAGACATATTACAATTAATGTACTAAAGAACGAATTTCTCTTCTCCAGTTTAAATATAATGCTACTCCATCATCAGCATTGGTTTTATATACCCAGTTGTTTTCTTCCATTAAAAGAGAACACATGTCATAAACGATGTTATCACAGGGATACGCATTTAAATTTATCTATCTCTTTGAGCCATTTTGCACAGGCAATTTTGCTTCCCGTAGTTTTCTGTTATTGTGTAAAACAGATATGGTTTTCCTGTTATATGAATGTTGTTGTGTTCTTTCTGATTACTATGTAAATTCCAAACATTCGTGACACGGTCAAGCTCCTCCTGAAAGTATATGCAAAGTAAAATAGTAAAGTTCAAACTGGTTCCTAAAATTGAATTTTAGCCATTTGAACCGGACTATACATTCTTATGTAAATTTTTGAATTGGAAATATATTCCTCTGCACAATAAAGAACAGAAAAAGATGACCATGTAAACATAGGTGGTAATAATTAGCACACAATTAAAGCATAAGGTGGTCATAATCAATTTCCTGAATTAACTGCATAAATGAAAATCGAATAAGGTTTCTGTCCAGAAAATCTCCAGAAAATGCATCTAATTCGTCTTTTAACATCCCAAATATATCCATCCAATATTGAATACACTCCTTGCAGAGTCTTCCCAAAACAGTTCAATACGTTGGTTGCACGTACTGCTGCCATATAAAAAACTGCAGCAAACTCATCCGCATGATTTCGTCTTAAGAACACTGCAATTGTTTTACATAACAATTTCCAGTTCCTCTGTCAGCCCTTACTTTAGTAGGACAGCCTTTTATTTTCTTCACCGCATCTATGAAATAGCGTGCTACAATTCTAGGATCATTATTTGTGTATATAATGAGAAAAGCCATCTACGTATCCATGATGCATATACCAAACTGTTTAATTTTGTTATACCCGTCCATGTGCCAAACGAAATTTGATCCTCTACTGAAATACTTTCGCCTACGCAGTTCCCGTCTTCATCTACAATGTATTATATTTAGCAATAACACACCTCCTCTTGGGGCCGATTAAGCCAGCTTTACATCACTCTGGTGTATTAATTCGTTGCCACGGCTTAGTAATTCTTGGCCATGACTTAGTAATTCTTGGCCACGATTTAGTAATTCGTGGCCACGATTTAGTGATTCGTGGCCGTTATTTAGTAATTCGTGGCCACGAATTAGTAATTCATGGCCACGATTTAGTAATTTGTGGCCACGACTTGTTAATTCGTGGCCACGATTTAGTAATTTGTGGCCACGACTTACATTTTTTTTCTTCTCCATTTTTTTACCCAAATAAGCTTTCATATACGAGCGGATTTATTTTCTATTTGATTGATTTTTCTATCAAAATTAAAGAAAGCTACTGATACTAATGCAGTGAAAACCAGCTTAAATATTGATTTTGTATAAAACACGAATTGCTTCAATTATCGGACGCCTTTATAATAACGGAAGCCTGTGTATATTATCGGACAGATTATGCATTTGTAATAAAGTGTTTTAAACTTTAGTCTAGGTATAATTCTAACAATTTTAATACAGAAACTTCTTTTAAGAAGATTTGAAATATTTATTTATCTACATTTTGGTAACTAAACTCATTACTTCTCGGAAGTAGAGCCAAGGAGATCGATAATTGATTTAGATGCAGAAAAAGATGTGAAAATATTTTAGACACGTATCATTTAGCACTTTTAGCGGTCTGGTCAACACAATTCGGTTATTTGAATAGATCTCCACTGGCCTTAATCGGCACACATTCAATCTGCGTCTCTAAAGGACACAACACACTTGATCCATGCTATATTTCATGTATTTAGGTTCATAGCTTTGTTTTTGTTTATTTCAAAGTTACCTTAGTGAGGGCATGTTTGATTTGTGTCCAAGTTGCTCTTTACCCTGTCTTTGGACTTTTTCGTTTCTTTTTTCAAAGTTCTTTCTCTCTTATTTGTCTTTCTAATCACTATATTTTTCTTTCTTTTTTATTTCCCCATATGATTTTTTACATTCTTTTCTATAAGCATACTTTAATGGTTTGAAACAGCCTCTGTGAAAGGGTTGTAACGTACATTCTGTATGACTTGTGTGGGGTGGTAATGTAAATTAAATTATACATATTTCTTCACATTTTAGCCAGATTCAATGGTTGTGACTACTTCGACAATCTAACATAAGTAGTACAGGTCTTCTACCAGGAATGTATCTCATAAAGTGTTTTGTGAGCTATATGTTGAATAATTGTCAAGCCAACCATTCGAACTTACCCAAACTCTAGTGACGTTAGGCATACAAGATGAGTGAATATTTCTTGAACAACAAAACGCTTACCAATGAAAACCAGTTGTGCTGGAAAAATGCGTCCACTGGCAGATACATTTCCACTTGTCTGAGCATATTGCCCTGTTAATTTTACTGTTTTGAATTGTTTGTGGTCCAAAGGCATACCCGTCTCATCAACGTTATACTTAAGTTCTGGTTTGTTTAACAAATCATATTTTGATAAAATTTCATACAACAAAGAAAAATAGTTTTGAGCTATTGCTGGCTTTAGGAAGATTGCAAGTTCCCTTGATAATGCTTAGGGTGTAATTAATCAAATTTCACGCAACCTAGACATAAAACCCCTTCAACAATCATCCCATGGATTATGATCTTTGATATTATTAGCTATATTTCCTTGTTAATGACAGAGTATTTAAAATTTGTCACTTTGTCCTTCCAAATACGATCTAGGCTGTTATTTTGATACAATCTAGAAATTTTCTTTCATCTTCAACTGGCAATGTCGTTTGTGTACCAAGGCGTATCCCTGGCCGTGCTGGTATACGTCCACTGAATCTGTCACTTGTATAATGTTATCAAGTTACAAATTAGTGCCATAAATTAGTTATTCACAAAAAGAGCCAAAGTTGCCATAGAGTGCGCTGTCCTCTTGATTCAAACAAAGAAGACGGGTGTGTACATCTCTACAAATTCCTTATGAAATCTTCACAGGGTTCAAAATCATTGATGCTGTGGGTGATTGCAATTTGTAGAAAGGGACACGACAGAACCACTGAAAAAAACGTTGCCGACACACTGAATACTATTTATCCCTTATTCTAACTTCATGCATATCGATCTAATGATAAGGGGCCTCGGTCGGCCGAGTAGGCTAGGTAGTTTTTCTTGAAAGTTACTGTAGCCAACCACCTATACGGTACACTAGACCTGCTACCACAAGTAATAAAACTTGTCAGTTGCATTCCTAGGGGTTTACTCCGAGTACTCCAGTTTCGTCATTGCGAGCCATTTTACTTCATATTTTAAGTGAATGTTTAGTGTAATTTGGTTTAGAGATGGATCTAGAGCTATTTTTTACCACATTTGTCACTTTTACTTCAAGCACAATGACTTTGAATAAGTTTAGTTTTATGATGCTGGGTAATTTGAGTTTTCTTTGGGGGTGCGTCATCAGGATCATGTTAACATTCCAGGGGTACAAGGTAAACTTGACGTACATTTATCACTTAAATCTATTAGATACAGTTCTACATGTACAAAATGTATGCCCAAGTTCAATTCCCGGATACTGACTTTGAAAAAAGTTACAATCTCTATAATAGCACAGGAAACTGTGACTATAATCTTTGGAAAAGCAGCAAAAATCAAAATTGCACGATCATTTTAAAATGCAGTGTATTTGTTTACTACATGTATTTGAAAGTTTCATATTTCAGGTTTGCCATTGATGGCACGCAATACAATAATTATCGCCATCTGTGCAGGTTTGATATATTCTGAAACATTTAGTTGACATTTTCGAGTATCATTTACCAAAATGCTGCTCTTCCAAACTGTTGTGTTGATTTCTACGTTCTCTGGAATAATTTCCAGTAAGATTCACACTACCCACCAACGTAATGTGATTTCATCATCACCATCTAGTAAGTAAAACTATAGATATGCTATACATATCATTATGCTTTGAAGTACATGTATGCAAGGGAACTTGATTTGAGGTATTTTTAATGTTAAGTATCCAACAGATAGTTGTTAACCCTACAAGTCGACTAGAAATGTATAGTATATATATGATCACAAACTAACGCAATACTCATTTGAGCGTAGTGTATCTCATTGTTCATTGTGAATTGTAAGAAATATCTTGGCTTGACTGGTTACGACAAGCCAGCATGCCAAAGAAAAATTTGGGGAACGAAACGAAGAATTGAAATTTGTCAAACAAACCGATCTTTAAAGTGTCTGCACATCCTGCAGACATTCAATACAGCTTCTGACAGGCTATACCACGCTTTTTACGTTAAATTATTACAACAGTATATCTATTACATAGCACTGAAAAATCCAAATAAGACCGTACAGCGTAACAACTTCAGTTCCCAAGTCGTCGCACTTAATTTGGTGAATTATCTTTACAGACTCACGTACAATGTATCACTGATTTCGGATACACGATTTCGTAGTTGGGGCATATCAAAACCCTAATTATAAAAATATTAAAGCAGGTGTTAACTTTACACATCTGGCACAATTAATGTTCCATAATTTTCGATATAGTATATAAGCCCAAGATGCTTCGTTCTTTAAAAATGTAAACTGCTTATAACCAGTATTGACAAAAAGAACATACGATTTATCTTCACAGAAAGAATTATTTTAGTCTTGTATCCTTTGCATTTGATAGTGCAAAAATGATTTTTATTTATCATTTTCAATTTGATCGACAATTTCCTACATGTAGATACATGAACAATTTATCGATCTTTCACGCCACAATAACCAAGATGACATGTAAATGCTTTCCTTTGAATTGTTAAAATTTTATTTTTACTTATTCCACGGGTTTAACTTTAAGACAAATAGATAGTTTAACAACTACCTTTAAAATCTGCATTTGATAACTAATTTTAAGAGGTATAACTACAGTAACTACAGAATTTCTGTCAATATTGTCTCAAGGTAGTTTTTCCAACTTTATTTCAAAATTGACATGTAAAACATGCGTAACCGATATTGATTTAGCAGGAGTTTTGACGCAAAGGTCCACTATTTTTGGTATTCTCACCAAAGAAATATCAAAGTTACTGTAATAACGTGAATTTTTGTTCAATCTGAAATGAAGACCGACGGACAAACAATCTAACAAATTTCGAAAAATTCCTCTTAAGAACGCCAACATGCAAAATTTTTAAAAATAAAATAATAAAAATACAAAGTTTAGCATGCTTACTTACGTAATACATTGTATATGAGAAAGCTTTTACATTTCAGCAATTTTGAAAATGTTAAAAAAAGTTAAGATACATTCTGATATACTGATTTTATTCATCGGATGCGCACACTTCGTAAAATTAATCGTAAACGATGATAGGGGCTAAAACTTTGGAAGACCTTTACTGTATCCAAAATGAATAATGCCGTAAAAGATGAAGATGTAAAACGAACATCTAGAAAAAATAATTCATAGTGTAAATATAAAAGCGTTTAATGGTTTTATAGTTTAAAAATACCTCAGGATCGTTCTCAAAACAGCTTGACCATCACAACTAAGTGGCGGATTAATTTCCTTTGTCAGATCTCTGTCTAAAAAAACTACTGCATTTTCCTGTTTGGTGAAATAAAAGTTGATTTAAAACTACAACGACTACATTACCAAGAAAAAGTTTTAATATACAAATGTACATGTACTAGTTTTAAATAAGCACGTTTTTAAGTTTAAACTCACTGAGTTAGGATAATATAGACTACCCAATCAATACAAAAAAGGCTACGATTGTGGTCCATATCATTTATTACAATCCTTTATAATATTATATAAAATACTTTTAGTTGTTTTCTAAAACTTAATTTTCGTGACGGTATCGAACATTAAGTTTTATAAGCG
The DNA here is from genome assembly GCA_028566455.1 of Botula fusca. NCBI lineage: Eukaryota > Metazoa > Mollusca > Bivalvia > Mytilida > Modiolidae > Botula > Botula fusca. Next base: position 3,845 of record JAOXYH010511807.1, on the reverse strand, counting down.
CACCAGCATTGGCGCAATTGACATACAAAACTATCCCTCGTCTGTCCCTTGCTGACCTCATATTTTTCAGAGCGGCATCACGCTATGACCGAGTCATTGGGCGAAACACTCAATCGATGACGATGCTCAAGCTGTTTTGAGATCGATACTATAGCTGTTAATACAAAGAAATCTAACTGTTCTTGAACATTGATATTGTAATCAATAGAGTACACTTTGTATTCCGAACGACTTGATATGTAACAACATACATGTGTCCGACAATATACATATACATGTATGTCTTAATACACCCTTTTTACGATGAAGTGTCATTGATCCTTTGAGGTGGAGAAGTCCATTCATTAAGGCCTATGAACTCCATTGTGCGAGTTTTACCCCAAGTTGCGCAGCCGGATAAGGAATAAGACGAATTTATCACCGCATGTGATGTTCATTTGAGATAAGAAATGAGGTTCCTTTTTGGCAATTCAGGTTTCTTTGAAAAAGATCATGCACAAGAATATACGTGAAAAAAAAAACGGATATGGAGTGGTGTCACAAACCAAAAAAATCACCGGTACAGGCATATAACAAAAACATCACCGAACTTTCGACGTGGTCTTCAGTGGTGGAAAGCCACAGTATGTTGGAAATTCTAAATGGCCCCAGAATAACTTTTGAGTAGTTTAGTCTAGCAGCACAACATCATGTCAGAATATAAACAAGTAATTATACTAGACGGAAATTTAAAAAAAAACCAAACACATCATGATCATACTTTGCTGACTTGGGACAGGCGCATAAAATGTATATGAAAATTGATGACAAGTTTCATTTGTTTTTAATTTGTTTTGCTATCATACAGGTGTTTGCTTCTATGGCAAGGTTGCTGAAGAAATTATGGAATCTGTAAAAAGTGGACACCCAAACCCAAAATGTCACGGTAAGTGCAGATAACTTTTTCTAAGATATATCATAATTAAATGTGTTGACGGTAAGGTTTTCTTCAATTTTCAATGGAATGCATTTTCGCAACTGAACTTAAAAATATGCGGACTGGATCTTGATTTGAAGGATGTTGACTCAAAGATCGGCTATTTTCTATTTAAGCAACAATACCGTAAAAAAACTCCAATCAACCCGTTAGCCAATTTCTGTTATTTTAAGGAAAACAAAATAAAAAAATAATAATACAGTTTAACCGCCATTCAACCCATAATAACTTAGTGATCTACTATGCTAATTCGAAATATATGAAATAATGAACAAACCTGCTACGGATGCGAAAGTCTCTTAATTTCTTCGTCCCATTGTTATCACTTTGTCAGTTCTTGTCACGTTCAACAAACTCGTTGATAACAGGCTGCCTGGGAAAACTTCCCATCGAGAGTACAAGTAAGATTCGACTCCTTCCTCCGTGAAATTACGGTTTGTTTACAATAAATTCTTCTTTTCCTTTATGTAGAAAACACAGAAATGAAGACAATAATCCAAATTTTTATGTGGTTTTTTGTTTGTTTGTTTTTGTATTTTTATTTTTTATTCTACTTTTGTGCACAAAGACATTGTGATATAACAAAATGGTTTTGCTACTGCCAGTTCATGTACAAAGGAACTTCCATGGCTCGAACTGCAATGGCTGGAACACCATGGATGTCTCGAACCTGTTTTGCAGTCTGTTCAATCAAACATAGTTCAACATTGATAGCTTGAACACCCATCTAGCTCGAACTGTTTTTATCAGTTCCTTGTGTGTTCGAATCATTGAAATTCAACTGCATATATGAGTGACGAAGCAGAATTCCCTTCGTCTGTTGTTTAATAATTCATATTAATCCAGAGAATTCCGTATGATCAGAACAATGTTTGACACAAATATGATAACACAAATAAAAGAAGTGAACATCGGTTATTTTATTTGTGCAATAGGGTAGATTAGGAATTCGCCCATGGTTTTGGAATTTGTCTTTCAGGTGAAGGAAACGCTTCAGTAAACTAAATGTCTTGTATGACATAAGAGACCTAAATACTATCTTGGCCATCCTTTATCAATTAAAAGTTAGAAAATTCTGATGAAAAGATCAAATAAAAACCACATGTAATATATGTGCTTATATTTCGAAACCTCATGTCCCTTCCCTTTTTAGCTCACCAGGCCAAAGGCAAAAGGTGAGCTTTCGCCATCACTTTGCGTCCGTCGTCGTTCGTCGTTAGCTTTTCACTTTTTGATCTTCTTCCCTGAAACTACTCAATCAATTTTAACCAAACTTGACATGGATGTTCAGTAGACGATGCTTTACAAAACTTATGTTTTTCATGTTGATCGGAAATTCAACATGGCTGCCAAGGGCAGATAATATGTTCAGATTGGGTAAACCTTTAAAGCTCTTCTTGCCAGAAAGCATTGGGCCAATTGAATTGATTTGTTGCATGAATGATCATTGGATAGTTCTCTACAAAAGTTATGTTTTCTGTGTCGATCGGAAATTTAAGATGGCCGCCACCAGCGAACATAGTTTTAACATAGGACCTTATGGGAAAAATGTTCAAATTTTTTTCTCTGGAACCAGTAAAGCAATTTGAAGAAAACATTGCATGGATGGTCCTTGGATGATGGACTTTCAAAATTATGTTCGCTGATCCTGACCTCCTTCCAAGATGACCGCCATCAGCGGACATATTTTTAACATAGGACCTATAGGAAAAATGTTTAAAATTTTCCTCTGAAAACGGTAAAAAATTTAAAGCAAACATTGCCTGGATATTCCTTTGGTGATGAATTTCAAAAATTATGTTCGCTTATCCCGACCTCCATCCGAGATGGCCGCCGTGAGTGGACATCGTTTTAACATAGGACCCTATTGGAAAAAAGTTTTAAAACTTAGACATGACATGATGTACCTTAGTTTGTCAACTTTCAAATTATATCCAATAACTCAAACATGCATTCAAGATAGCCGCCATCAGCGGACATTAGTTTTAACATAGGACGCTATGGAAAAAAATAATAATCTTCTTCTCTGAAACCAATAAGCGAAATTAAAGCAGACACGGCATGGATGTTATTATGTTGTCAACTTTCAAAATTATATCCAATGACCCTAACGTCCGTTCAAGGTGGCCGCCATCAGCGGACATTGGTTTTAACATAGAACCCTATGGGGAAGAAGTGTTAAAATCTTCTCTGAAACCAATAAGCCAGTTTACAGCAAACATGCTTTGAATTGAACGTGATTTGTCCACTTTCAAGTTATGTCTGATGAATCTGACCTCCTCAGTGGACAAGTGGACATAATTTTAACACTATGATAGGACCCGAAGGGAAAAATATTTATAAATTTTGTGTCTTTTAAACCAATATTGCAATTTAAAGCAAAGTTAACATGGCACACATTGTCCTTAGGTTGTAAACTTTCAAAAAGTACGTACATGTAGCTTTGTTTTAAGCTGCAAATACATTATGACTCTCTTAAAAGGGCAGGTATACCAGGTGAGTGATACAGGCTCTTTGAGAGCCTCTTGTTCTGGACACAGTTTTAACTTAAATTGACGTACTTTTGATACAAGATTATGTAATAGATCAAAACCGAAATTCCACATCCCCGTTAGTGAGCAGCGCTAAAAAATTTAGCCTGACTTACAAAAGGGTAAATCTGCTAAACTTGCCAATTTTTAATTGGTATTCGATCATATGCCTCAAGAATCCTCCGATGAAGCGTCTATTTATTTCCAATGAAATGTCCTATGAATTCACTGAAATCTTTAGTCTGATAACTCACATCCCCATCAGAGAAAAGAGAAGAAGCTAGCCCAGTCCTTTAATTTCAGCTTCCGCTATATTGATGATGTACTTTCTCTTAATA
>JAOXYH010510704.1:0-13864 GCA_028566455.1 Botula fusca | reverse complement strand
CTCGTACGTACGACATATTATCTCGTACGTACGACATAGTATCTCGTACGTACGACTTAGTATCTCGTACGTACGACTTAGTATCCCGTACGTACGACATAAAAATTAATTTTTTTATTCATGTGGCAGCAATACGCTTCCGTAGAAACCAAAACGAACACCATACAAAAATTTACATTCAGTTCATGAGCGATATTTTTTCAACACAAATTTAAAATTCTCGTTGAAACAACATGGAGGAAGTAGAAACTTGCATTCTGTACATGGTTATTTGAGACAATTAGGATACATATAAAATGCGGAAATCAGCTTATTCTACATGAATGAAGCATGTCACAATAAACTGATAATGAGCTGCGCGGGACAGAAATCGACCTTATGGCCAATAAGTAAATACATGTAAAAAGCCATCTTAAGAAGTTAAAACTGATATTAATAGCAGAAAAGTATCTTTTGTCGCTTTCCATATGCAGTAGTTGGAAGAATATATAAAACAAAACATTTTTAGTACTTAAACTGTGTGGTACACTACCAAGCAACACATGATACATGTACCTTTATAGATTTACCATAAGGTCGATTTCTATTCGGCGTGGCTCATTATTGTAAGTCCTTGGCGACAACATTCAACACTTGTGCTTGTACATGTATATCTAATGCTGAAATACAACAAGATGGTGTTAAAGCAAGCTGTATTTCAATTAACTCACGGATAATGTAAGGAACACAAATGGACTGAGGCTTGTATTATTGTATCTAAAAGTTTTAGCCTAAAAGCATATTAGTTAAGGCATATATGTTGTTACCGTCGGCATCTACTTCATTAATCATGTCCTGAAGTTCTGCCTCTGTAGGGTTCTGTCCCAGGGATCTCATCACAGTCCCTAATTCCTTTGTTGTTATGGTACCGTCGCCATCTTTGTCAAAGAGACTGGATGCTTCTTTGAATTCTGTGGAGGAAAAATGATCCATTTTGTCCACTAATGCTAATGGAAAAATTTTAAGTTCTACACACTAGCTGCACGAACTTTCAAAAAATGCATGACACTTTGGAATCAATAGAAAATCCTAAACGCGCTGAATCTCTTAGTTTCTGAAAAATTGTAAGCACAAGAAGAAAAACAAAGTTTAGAATTTATTCCAGGATAATCAAGGGGCATACTGACAAAACTTTAGTTACCTGCAATCTGTTCTTCCGTCAGATTATCAGCCTACAAAATAAACACGACGGAATATATAGAATCAACACTTTACTTAACAATTAAGATCATTATTAGAAACTCACTAAGAAAAACTGTATTGTTACTCAAAACTGAGGCGGTTGCATTTTGTTCGGTCGTACAGGGTAGTTCTCTTAATTATTGTCAATAATATTTAATGTACGTTTTTTCAGAAACTTCTGATCGTGACTGTCAAAAATTCGTGGTCGTACATTTGTAGCTTTTAAACCGAGTCTGTTGCGAGATCTTTCAGTTCAGTTTTGGACGGTAAGATTTTTTTGTATCGATTTTTTGTATCATATGAAAATTAATGCAATTTGAATGTAATTTATGCATCGATTAAGGAAATATACCGTCTTCTTAAATGCACTGGAATTTGAGACAGATTTGTACACAGGTACATGTGTAACGGGAGTGCTCCTTTCCTAAATTATCATTACAGTGAACCTAGCCGATTTATAACACCCTTCATTAGCTGGCTAGTGGAGATCTCATTTACACTATAGCTCAGTACAGCAGTAGACTACTGTGCCAAGGGTCCTGGGTTTGATCCCCGGTGGTGCGGTAACTGATATTTGGACGACATTTCATATTTTAGTGTTATATTGGCGCCAAACTGTATAACGCACGTTGGGAAGGAAAGGAGGACTGGTCAGGTTGGGGGTTCATGGTTGATAGATAGTCGTGGTTTTGGTGGGGGTGTAACGGGATTGCTCCTTCCGCAGGTTTACTACCCCTCCATTAGCTGGACTAGGTGAGATCTCCTTTAGCCCATTTGGTCATGTTAATTGGTAGAGCGGTGGACTGCTGTGTCAAGGATCCCAGGTTGATCTCCCGGTGGTGCAGAAAGTAAATTTTTGGAGATAAATTATGCCCCGGAAATTACATTAATGCTCTACTATTACACATATGTACTATGATCTACATACTGTTCATTTTCAGTCACAAGTAAATAAAACACGATATTACAAGTAAACGGCGAAGTACTTAAACATAATAGGTTAAATTGTATGAATAATTTATCTTGCTCATTAAACATAATTAGTTCAGCTTTAGACAAATTTAAATTGAATTACAAAGAATGTAATAAGTTTAACGACTTACCATCTTATAAACGATTAAAGGGTAACGCAATTTAAACCAAACTCTAAATACGGATAGGATTCAACTGGTATCTGTTGTGACTGTTACTTGTATGGGGCGCCAGTGGGAGAAATTGTCATACCTAGCCGGAAGGTGACAAGTGTCTCACAATTATTTCTTCTTCCGCATATACCCAGAGGACATATTATCAGTATAGAAATCTGAAATCACGTATTATTTGTTTATATTTTCCGCAATATTTATTTTTACCTGTACAATTTGAAAACAAAAATATGCATTGTACATGTATATTATGGTACATTGACTCCAGGCCTCCTACAATTTTTCGTCTTACCGCCTTTTGTAAACTTGTTCTAAAAATTTACAAGATCGACTTTCGATAAAAGGGATAATAATAATGTTATCTATGATGAACATATGAGCAAATAGTTTATTTAAATTGTGATTTAAAAGTCCGGTGATTTAAATTTTGACGCACTGCGACAAAATGTGTAATCCTTTTTTCCGCAATGCGGCATATCACCATGGCAGGTATTTGATACGTTTTACTTTCTGTCCAGCCTACCGTGGTTAGTTTATTTAGATTGATTGACAAACCAAGTGTAGGCACTAGAGGGGTCTCACTACATGTACAAGACGCTTTAAAAAAGGGGAGAGATTTTTTAAAAACAAAAATCTAAGTAAAAGGATTTTATAATACAAGGTACAAATGTACTGCTTGTACTATAGAACGCAATTCGACCGACAGAGGTTTTCAGCCAGCAGATCGATATATGCATTAATTTTGCAATTTGCTTATAATTTGAATGTATCATGGTTTGCTTTTCGTTTGTATTGTGTTTGCTTGGCCTACATGGGCGTAATTTTGCAAATTACGATATAAAATTGAAACAGATGTAGAGTACCAGAAATAAATGTCTCTGTAAGAATGCATACAATGGCAAGAGGAAAAGAGAAATGTCTCTGGTCAAAAGGATTTCTATTTTCCGGGAGACTGAATATGAAATTTGAAAGTGGTTTAATATGAAACAAAAACTCTATTGACCTTTGTTTTGTGTGTACTTAGTAAAAACAAAAAGAAAATATTTTAACATGCTTTATTGGCTATACAAAATCAACTATAAATATACAGGGACTTTCCCTGAACTATGTTACATCAGATTGTCTCCCCTTACTAACATCTTCCATTAAGCTTGAACAGCGAGGACAGCGGAACTTCATCGTCGTCTTCATCAGACATCTCTGGGATGCTGGACTCTTCCGCAGGGTGGATAATGGTTGTTTCAGGTAATATTAGCCTGTAAAAGAATTGGTTCTTTATTTATTTGAATATTTGTAAACAAACTTGAAATGGTAGGGACGATACATGATTTTTTAAAATTATACTAACCCAAAAAAAACTTATGTGCAGCTGAAAGGTCTAATCAAGACATTTTCAAATCTGTATTAACATTTCCAATATCATGATTATTAACAGAGAAATTGGAATTTTAAGTTTTGCACATTTTCGAATTTCAATAAAATTGTGTTCCCAGCAGAAATAAAATAAAATAAAATAAAATTTGTATAATATATATATATATTTCACTTTCAAACTGTTATTCTATACATATGGAATATAAAAAAGTGTCTCACCACAAGAATCTGTCCACTAAATGATATTTAAACGTCTCTTTTAAGTAGGCTAGGGACGGTGTGTGTGTGAATTGCACCAGTCAGTCTGCATACAATTACTTTAGTCCTGTGATATCCTCTTAGTCTGTTTGGGAAAACTGAAAAATATTTAAAAAAACAAGTTAAAGTCATAAAAAAACAAAGAATTAAGATAAAATATGCAAATAAGTAATATTAACCATTAAATATACAGTAATAAATGAGGCAATAAAATATAACTGCAGTGTTTTTTTTTATTAAAATAGACGACAGAAATGTAGTAAAACAGATGAAACAAAAACACAACAAAAATTAAAGCAAAAAACAGTTCTATTGAAAATAATTGTAGCAACAGATCTAAAAACACCACTGCTGAACTTGTCCTCTTACTTTGACAACAAATTTATCTGAAGATCACAATGTATGAAATCAGACATAATCACAGTCAAGAACATAAAAAATATGAACATGTTTCAAGTTATTTAAGTTATATTACAGTAACAATGTTAGTTCATTAGTAATTAATACCACAACAACCAAAGGCAGTGTTATTTTCAGGAAATTTTGCAGATGAATTTCATCAAAAATAGTACATCATCTATGTTGCATTTCAAAATACGTGAGAATTGTGATATGGACCTTTGAAAATGTTCTTAAAATGGCTGTTGTGGTAATTACCAAGGATAAAACTGCAATTTCCAATATTTCTTAACATTTTGCTCAGTATTTTCAGCTCCAGAAACGAATATTGATTATTGCAGTAACAAAATACTATATGTTAGTATTTTTATTAACAGAAAAAAACACTATGTCCTCCTTGAACATAGCTTTAAACAACATGCTGTTATAAGAAGTGCTTCTCCTGAGCACATTGAAATAAAAATAATGTTGTAACTGGAACAAAACTGTGGTTTCTCACTCACCACCTCTGGAATAATTTCTAGTTTTTTGTCTTTATAATCATCAAGAAGTCTGTATGTGTATATTGCTGTTGTATCAGTAATTTTTCCTTCACTGTCGAGTTCATGGTCGTAAATAATATTATAGAAATCTGGAAAACCAGGCACAGTGCTTATCACTTTTCCATTATATGTTCCTTCATTGAATGTATGTTTTATTCGCTTTCCAACAAGTATTGGCATCCTGGTAGATGTTTGTCTGTTTTCGGAAGACACAACTTTGCTCGCAGCATCTTCAATTAGTTTTTTGACATTTGCAGTCAGACGATCAATTGTCAAAGCCTTACCCTTTGCAGTAGCATTGAATATACTTTTATCCTTCACAAATTGTTTCAAAACATTCTTTCTGAATCGGAGTTGTGCTACTAATGCTTTTCTTTTTTCTGTGACCTTTGGAATGGAATTGAGGACTTCATCAACAGTGCTTACTGCTTGCCATAGCCCATAGTATATTACTTCTGATGTTTGTTTTTCCTTTTTCTTGTACATGTTTTCCTTCTTTTTCCTGAGGGCTTCTTGTTTCTCCTTTAGCACTTCTTGCCTTTTTCTTTGAATTTCTAGACCCCTCTGTTTAAATTGCTCTCTTAAATTCCTTCCACCCTTTTTTGCATCCTTCATTAATTTGTCTCTCTCTTCTGGACTCAACTTTTCAAGCCATTCACTGGTTTTATTAAAAGCAAACATGATGGATGCTTCATTAGTTAAAGTTGTTGCATTGGGTCTATACCGCACAAAAAAGTCCAGCATACCAAATGCCCTCTCAGGCAGCTTATTGTGTGGTATAACAGACATGCTCTCCTCAATCAAGTCAGGTGAAAGCTCATAAAACACACCACCTGGCAACTGATCCTTCATTGCAACACTTAGTAACTTATGGAATGATATGAACAAATTCTGTGCTACCTGCACAGCAATAGAATCAATAGCTTCATTTTCACTCATAAGATTTTCATAGTATTTGTCTTTCACTATGAGTGCTTCCTCAAAGGGAAATTCAGTACCATTTACAAATGACACAGAATCCTTACTTTGTTTCTCAAAAAAGTTAAGGAGTAGCTCATAATAGTGATTCATTTCTAGTACATGCTTATTTTTTTCAATTACTCGCCAAAGTGGTCCTGTCACAAGCTTTGAAACAAATCCTAACACTTTACATTCAGCAAGTACAATATGTGATCTTCTTAGCTGAAGAGTTGCTTTTTGCACAAAATTGTTTGCCCCATGCACAGTTTGCAGAAATTCCAGAACATGATCCTTATGATAAAATGCAAATTCTGCCATTAAAAAGATAATGTTAAACCTATTTCCTCGAAATGAGATAAAGGAATTTTTATCCTTCTTTTGTACACAGTAACTATTAAAATCAGCAAAACAACCACTCTTCTCATCAACGCCTCGGGCAAAACATTTTGAGCAGAATCTCAAAAAGGTAAGAACATTTGCCTCCGACTTTGAAAACACAATTTCTTCTCCATCATCATGTTCTATATCGTCTAAATTTTGAAATGAATCACTCTCATGTGCGTTTGAATACATCACTTCAAAATTTTTTAGACTAGGTGATGCACACTCCGCGAAATTAACTAGAAGATGGAGCCCACAAAAGAAATTATTTATCTTACAACATGCATTTTTCTGATCAGAAGTCAAACTATCCCATGAATCAATAACTTCTGGCATTACTTGTTTCCTATATTCAACTAGCAATTCTGTGAATGCAATATTAGTTTTGGCTCGGTCAGACATGAAATCCCTTATGTTACATAGTATATGATACCCATGAGAAATTTCATTATTTTCCAAACTACTGTCACATAAATCCGAAATATCACTAAGAATTTCTTTAAATGTATCAAGAGTAGTTGAAGAGGACTTGTTAGACATTTCCCTCATACCCAGCATATAAATGTTTTTATGTTCATCACTTACAAGAAAACTATTAAACGTTTTTCCAAATTTTCTAGTTTCATCTGAATACATAGTGGTGTTTTTCTTTTCCCTTAATTGAGAACCAACTTGCATTTGGCTGACAGCAACTTTTTCTGATACAATATTTTCAATTGTCTTACGAGATGGTGTTTTACCTATATTTTTACCAGCAAGTGCAAGAGATTCATTAATAACTGGAATTATCTTTGAAGTTGCCACATTCATGTCAGTTAATTTCATGACAACTTTTCTAAATGCAGGGGTGTAAGAATTACTGGTTTCATCAAATATTTCAACATTTTTATTATCCTGTACCAATGATTGTAAGTAGTCACATTCATCATATGCATTTTTCAAGTTACTTTTAAGGTTTTCAATTTCTGCTTGTTGTTGTGAAGAATTTGTCAGTAACGCTTCATTGGATACCCTTTTTTGCTGTTCTAGTTCGCATTTTAAAAGTTCATTCTTTTGTTCAAGTTGTTGAATTTTAACAAGATATTTTTTTTCTCTCTTTTGATATGAATCAATCGTATCTTTTAAGTCAGAAACTTTAGATGATGATCTTTTGTTTTGGGTACTTAACAATTTTTTAGAATATTTTAGCTCTTTCATTTTACTTTTACTGATTTCAAGATGGTTTGTTAATTTTCCACTTTCAGTTTCATATTTTTTTATCTTTTTCATGGTTACATCTCGTGATTCTGTAATGTCATCTATTTTCCTTTTTAATGTTAAATTTTGCTCTTGACAAACAGACAACTCCTTTGAAATACTTTCTGCAATGTTTTTAAAAGTTTTTTGTTCCGATTTTTCTTTTACAGTTACTTGTTTTGCTTCGAATGGAACATTGAAAATTTCACTAAGAAAAGTTTCCTTTTGAATACCTCTTTTTTTATCTGCTTGTTTTTTCAATCTATGTAATTTTGTAACTAGATTTCTACCGTTAATTGGTTTACAAACAATCTGTGAAAACCATGAAAACATTTTGCTTTCTTTAACATTCTTTGATCGTACATAGCAATGAATGTCAAGTGCCATTTTATTGTCTAGTATAATATCAAACTCAGATAAATTGTACTTATCAAATTTGTCCAACAAATCTTCGAACTTAGTAATTTGTGCCATTTTTATCAGAAAAATTCACTTGAGGTCTTTCATGCGAAATACAATCACAAATGTTTTGGAATTGGATTTTATACAATTTACATGAATGCGTAACTGTATTCTTTGTCCATAGCTCTTAGCATTCGGTTAGTGTATTCTGACCCAGTAACTTTAGTCTTTTCCAGTTCATCTCTCATATTTACATACACACTAATAATACTTGGTCGACCGGTGCTTTTGCCAATGTACTTCTCCAAAAAGGACATTATAAATTTTGCTTTTTGATCATTTGCTTCAAGGAGTTTGCAGAGATATGAAACCATGTTTTTTTGGTGCGTGACACAATAGTCATCTTCATCATCACTGTCGTCATCGTCATATTCAAACAGCTTAACAGACTTCAGTAACATTGCTTTACGTGTATCACTTACATTGCTTGTTGCTCTGTTGAGTATATATGTCAGGATATTCTCTGGTCTTTTTTGTACATTCATACTAGCTGTATCTGAAATAAATATGGGCTGTCGTGCAAAATACAATTGTGTATTGGGCTGGTACAGTAATAACATGAACATATATTATAAACAATTGCAAGCTTAGGCCTAAATCTGAATCACTCAATCAGTGTACTGGTAAATTAATTAGACCTGATTTTTTTTTTTGGATTTTTTACATGTACTCCCAAATTTTTTACTGCAACCGGTACTAATGACATTGAACATGTTGAAAACAAACTGCAGTCTGCTGTTTAAAAATGTGAATGGTATTTCATAGTATATTTGCAGCAATGCACTGAATGCAGGATGGATATTATTAATTTAAATTATTTAATAATTTATTTCATTTGCTGCTAATTGACTGTTAAACTTTTCAAGTATCTCTATCAGGTAAGACCAGTTAACTTAAAGAATGGGTAATGTAGTGTATGTGCATGAGGCTTAGGAACCTGAGTGATTATACAAAAATGTGCCATGGAGTCATTGGAGTGGTCAGACACTGACTGAGTTGTTGTGCATTGCATTGTACACCCCCCTTTTTGTTTTTTTTTTACTTCTACTGACGACTGCAACATTTGAATTGTTACTAAATTTGTTTTTCCTTTTGCTGGGACTTATTATGTGCTGATAATCACCTAAGCAATGAGACAGTCACTAAATAAAAGTGAAATTCAAGTACTCAAGTATCGATGCGATTGCAGCTGATCAACTTTTCAATGGACTGAAGAGTTCTACAAAGGGCAATAACTCTCGTTGAACAAAAAGGGTGCCTGGTTTTAAAAAATAAATTTGATATGAATACAAACATTTTCGTCCACTTTTATTGTTATATTTTCTAGTAAATACATAAATATGTGTAAAAAATACCAACAGATGCGTGTATATGTCCGATTTCACATTTTAAAATCGAATTTTCATTTTCAAATCCCCATTCCGAACCCCAAAACGACGATGATTTTCTGGAAACGTAGATATACATTCGTAGAAATGCCTAATGAATATTCATATCGAACATTCGGAAAAACTTCTTTTACCGTTAGCATGTATAAGCCCGTAACACGATCCCACCCGAGACAGATTTTTTCCCGCTAAAAGTGGAACAAAGATTTGTTATATTTTTGAGTTATCTCCCATTGATCTATCGTCGCTACATTATATGTACTACTGCTACTTTCATTTATAAATTTAGAAAAATGTTCAACTGAAATATTTGTATTATTTACATTTTTAACAATTTGATTGTCACTAGTACATTTTACATTCTTTTCTGAAATACATTCAGTTTCCTTCCTTGGTGAATGTTCTCTACGGCAATATTAACGGGACCTTGTCGGTGTACTGGAATTGACTCGTCGTCGTTTTGCATTCGGCCGTTCAGTGGTATTTGGTGTTGATGAAGTGGTCGTATCAACAGGATCCGGACCAGTGTAATGTTCTTTTGGTTCGGTTTCATCTGCGACTGGTGGGATATATAACTCATTGTCTATAAAAAGCTTATCCCGGACTAGGGTAACCCTTCTACCGTTTCGTTTTGCCTCTCGTTGGACAGGGTACAAGACCTTCCGTCTGTCTTCAATCTCTCTCGGAAACTGTTGTCTAATGCCATACGGCTTTCCTTTCAGCTTATATGCATTGTCAAGTACGTACTGAAGGTCTGAGTGGTATAAAAATCGTGCCACTATAGGACGTTTGCCTTTAGGTTTATAGCTGAAGCGGTGAACGTTTCCAAATTCAATGTGATAGTCTATTCCGATTTCATTTTGTAGAAAGACACGCAGAAGTCTCTCTGTATTCTCTTCCCGGACTTCGTGAAGACCTGTGAATATCAGGTTGCATTTCATCGACCGGCATTTAAGGTCCAATACCGTGTCTTGAAGTGACTGAATTGTCTGTTCACAGTTGCATTGTTGTGTATCATCTTTTTGTTCCGTTGAATCTAGCCGTTCATTGATTCTAGAAATATCTTCACGATTGTTTCTGCTGTCTGTTTTTAAGTTGTCGAATAAGTTACTGACACCTTGTATATTTGTTTCTAACTCTGTAATTTTTGATTTGCATTCTGTGACGTCTTTCTCTACCGTTATCACTCTACTGGTTAAAGACGTTATGATCTGTTTTATGTTTGTGTCGAAAGTCTTAACATTTGATTCAACATTTTTCAGCCTATCATCGATAGCGGTTACTATACTAAGTATAAAATTTAATATAGTTCCAATATTTGAGTTGTCATCTGCGGACTCTACAATTTTTCGGCTTTCTTCAATAAGTTTACTGCTATCAAACAGCGACATTGCTTGTGTATTGCTTTACACCTAATGCATAAACATATTGACGTAATCAAAGTTCAAAGGTCAATCTTTGTCAACAACTTTAATCGCCTGTGGGTATGGACGTTTTCACAGTCGTCGTAAATAGTGTTCATATATTGTTTTCGTATGCGTTATTTTATCAGTTATAATAAGCGTTTATGAAAAAGAAAAGTTGTAACATCACCATTTCGGAAAATATGTCCCAAATATATAAACAAATGTCTTTTCCATCATTTTCTGCACCGTAAACACACATTTTAATACATATTTCTAATGTTTTCATACGGAGCTGAAAAATTCACGTCCATGATGGTCAAGGGACATAACCCCTCTTAACGTAACAGAGCCTTCGTTCGTCGTTTCTTGAGACTACTTACATCTACACTGAAGCTTAATAATACCAAGTACAAAATGCAGATTTATCAGAGAAAATTAGGAAAGATCTCTGGAACTTTGTTGAAAAAATTGAAAAAAATATATACAGAAATACCGTTGTTAGGGCAATAAAGCCATAAATTTTCCAGCAGTGTTTTTACAAAATTCATCGGATCTGTTTTGTTATGTTTAATTTGGTAATTGTAAACCTTCTACCCTTGAGAAGGGTTGTGGAGAACTTTTATGCTGCGACGGACATTAAAACGAGTTGGCACAAAAAGTAAACGGGGTTTTTAATAAATGTCATGGCTTGCCTATTCAATCAAAGATAAAAGTAAAGAAAAGGCATATGCTTTTGAATTTTAGCTTCATAATTATAATAATTTCATTCTTTCAAGCAAAACGATGCTTTTCTCCCAACAGTTCTGGAGTACACTGTTCCTCCCCCTCCAAAAGGCGGTAGATGTTAAACCCCGTGTTAATGTATTAACTATAAAAAGTGAAAGTGCTTTAATTTAGAGATGGGTTAATCTGCAGAGATTGTATTTCTATGCAAGTGATAAAATTGGGAAAACAAAGTTGATACGTTTCATACCGATTTTTGATGCATCGGATGTTCACATTTCGTAAATTAATTACTCGTCAGCGAAGCTAGGGACCGAAACACTGGAAGACCACAACTGTTATCAAAAATTTGTAAAAGCGAGAACATGCAAAAATGTCCGAAATAGGAATCCAAAACCATCTACGGACAGAGCTTTGCAAGGGGGAGATAACTCCGTAGTTTTATTAAATTTTGGGGGAATTTAAATATGTTAAATGGAGTTCACCCACCGATTGGTGTCGCTGCTGCACTATAAGCATGATAAGGTTTTTGTTCTGTGACGTCGCTTGTGAGGAAAAATTCACGCACTAAGCACAATCATCAAACATGCGTCAACTGATATATTTTCCCTGAAAATCTTACGTCACAAAACACAAATACCTGATAGTGCAGTGGCGACACCAAACGGGAGTCATCAGCGGGTGAACTCCATTCAAAAGTATCATTTTGGGCCAGTTCCAAAGTACTAGCTACTGAGCTGCTGCTGGTGATACCCTCGGGGACTAACAGTCCACCAGCAGTGGCATCGACTCAGTGGTAGTAAAACAAAACTGTGATACATTTCATAAGAAGAAATTGAATAAAATGTAAATATATTCCTTTAGTCGACTTTTGTGACTACTTACCGGATTTTTGCATGAGGAACACTACTAGTGGCACATATGGAGCTGGAATTACTTACTCTTCCAAAGCACCTGGGTTCACACCGGGTTTTATTGTGGTTTGTTTTACTCATTTCAAGCCTGTGTGCTTTTTTTGTTGTTTGATTGTTGTTTATCGGGCTTGTTGTTATGCCGGTTCATGGTTTGTTCTATTGTCTCTTGGTATAAGAGCTCGGAAGACGGTTTGGTATCTTGTACATTTTATTTATATTCACTTTCTGAATGTTTGGAAATATGAGTCGCAGTTGGCTATGTTTGGATGTTTTAGGTCGAAACTGTAATAGATATCTAGTGTACAAGAAGGATGCCACGTGTCAATAAAATCTTTCCTATAATGTCCAGTCTAAAATTTTGTCACAAGACGACAACCATCGGATTTCCGATCGACAAAGAAAACATAAATTTTATAGACAGTCATCGAAGAAACATTTTTCCAAAATATAATTTTTACTCACTCTTTAGTCAGTAATTTCAGACAGAAATTATAATGGAACGCTGATGGTACTTCCAGTAAGGTAAAATGTCAACTCATGTCGCTTTATGGCGGCCACCTTGAATTCACATCTGTGCAAATAGTTAATTGATAAGAAGATTCTTAAAAATAACAGCCAATCAGAACACAGTATTTGCCCTGGTTATCATGTTTAATGATATATCAGTTTCCGCCAAAGTTACATGTAGTTAAAATGTTCAGTGGATCAAAATGGGATTCAAGCGTGAAAAGCCAAGTGGTCAGATGGACAACGGATGCAACATGAAGATGATGAGACACACCTCCTATGGGCCAGACGAGCCCGTAGAACATACATTGCTCGTTTAATATTCAAAAGGCCTCGTAAAGCTGAGAAATTTGAAATTCCGTTCAATATTTCCTTTACGCATACTCTTACCTTTGAAATAAGTAGAGAAATTTGGTCTATGCTGGTAAAACGCCTAGATTTGGACACAAAATAGAATATTATCAGTACAAGGAAACGTAGTATACCAAGATTCCAAACTCGTAAATTCATTTGGAATATACAATATCGAGAAACAAATTGGACGTGATCGCATGTACTCCAGAATGAGTGTTAGTGAAGTCCTCATACAGAGATGATGCTCTAGCATATCGTATCAACTGATACATATACACCATATGCAGGGGCAGAAGTTATGTTACTACTCAGGAATGGGAATTTACGATAGGAAATTTGAAATCATCCCGTTTGTCGTAGATTCAAGTTTTCAATCGTCCATCTTTGTCAATTTCGTTTAACAGATCTAACTATGAAGCCGGCCTTCTAGTTTCTATGGTATCTTTATTTTCCAGTTGACTGGGATATATGAGATGTAAATAGTCACTAAAATACGAGTTATTGAATGAAAGAACATCATCAATATATCGGAACGTGAAATTAAAGAATAAGCGATATGTTTCTTCTTTTTGTCTTTAAGATTTTGTATAAATT
>JAOXYH010509599.1:0-13869 GCA_028566455.1 Botula fusca | reverse complement strand
CTATGCCTTGGGGTAGAAAAACCTTAGTGTTTTCAACAATTTCAAAATTTTGAACAGCAAATTTAGTTTGATGAATCTGGTCAGCACCGAAGTGTTGACTACCGGGACGGGTTAACCTCTGGGAGAATACTTCCACCAGAAATGAAAACCATCCACGTGTTCAAAAGATAAAACTACATCAAAGTTCAAGGCAAGAATTTTTTGCGCCAGACGCGCGTTTCGACTATAAAAGACTCATCAGTGGCGCTCTTATCCAAAAATATGCAAATCCATAATCCATTCAGGAGTTGAAGAGCTTATAAATTCAACATATATCGAAAAAAGGCACCAAAATCAGACTAAGGAAATCCTATGCCTTGGGGTAGAAAAACAGTGTTTTCACTCAACAATTTCAAAATTTTGAACAGCAAATTAAGTTGGATGAATCTGGTCTGCACCGAAGTGTTGAATTCACTGCAGCAATATTCTACATGTAAACAGTTCTGGTGTTTCCATCTCCATCATGAGAAAAGATTGTGTTTCGGTAATTATAGGATTCTTCGTTTGTTAGACATGACATGAATAAGTCCTCAGTGTATCTAGAAATGCAGAGGACGCTTACCCTACCGATGCATCTTCTCCATGCTCTTGGTTTTTTGGTGGAATCTGAGACTGTTTAATTTTTGGTTTTGTATAGGGGTCTGATTTCAAATTTTGTGTGTTCCATGTAACATTTGTCTTTGCTTCTTGGCTTCCTCTTTGCCCGTGGGGTTCTGATTTTGAATTCTCCCCTGAACCGCATTTTTTCTTGACTACTTTTTCACCAACTGAATGGTGTATGATGATAATTTCAGTACAAAACTTATTGTTACACCAGGTCGTTTTACTCGAATTTCATCATCCCTGATTGTCATTGTTTCAAAATATTGGAATATTCCGTGAGTTTATATGATTCTGGTTTATGCTAAGTGAAAATACTGTCCTTTAAAGTGCTAGAACATTGAAACTAGAGACTCATCTGACTATCTTGGTCCGTATCGGTCACCTGGTACACCTACCCCTTTTAAGAGTTTTTACATATATATTTGCAGCTTGAAACAAAGCAACATGTGTTTGTAAAAAAATAAGTTTACCAGTGTTGTATAAGTATGGTGAATTTTGTTATGCTGTACACGTGTTTCAAGGAGTAACCTCTCATCAGCAGCATTTAAAACCAAAACATAGGAAGACCAGCATCCAAACATAGTAAAAAGAAGTACTCGTACCCAAACAAACCGAAATAAGTAGCCAAATCCGTAATTTGTAGAGATTTGTATTTTGCTTATGGAAGTTGGTGGGATGCTGACTACACTCTGTTTTCTCAGTTTTGATTCTAAATGTACACCTCTACAATTGTTCAACGCTTTCAAAGAATGCGATGCCGTGTCTGCTTTTGTGTCTGTCGGTATAAAAACATCCTTGGATACCTGGAAGGTATTTGCTGAATTAGCAGAAACATTTTGCCTCTGCAGTTGAACATCGACAAATTTTCCTGGAGCAATACTTAATTGTCGTTGAAAGTTATGACGGAACCAGTCCTTTTTTATATGATAACGAGTGTCGAACATATCTATTCGTTAGAAAAATCAATCAGTAGACTCTATTCCTCCTTCTGCAGCTGCCCTTCTTATCTTGCTGTTTATCACGCAGGACATGAGACATGTCTGAGGAAGATGTCTAGAGAAAGACTGAACTTCCATTACCATCATATTGGGAATAGATCCAGAATGGATACCGTTGCACACAAAACTACCAGAAGCATCAATTTCTTGTCGAACATTATTAAGATGTGGTTGAAAGAAAGGATGCCTATTCAACTTATAAGTAGGACCGTTTAAATGTGTACCGGTCTCACCCGTAACTGTGGTCGAGAATGTGAAGAAAAATAAAGCACTGTATATTGCATCAGATATAAAACTTATACGAATTGTATTACAAGAATACAGAATATACTTTTGCCGGTTCTGTGTGAAAATGTTTGTATTCATATTGTTGATATATATTGATTACACCTATTTCTGATACATTATAATGTTTAAAGGTGAACAGGGATCTACTGACTGACCTGCACCGGATATACTTAATATCCAAATTTGTATGATGAATATGGGAACACAAAGCGATATCATTGTCACTGTCAGAATACGTTTGGAAAAAGACAAGATGGAGAAAACAATATTCATCGTAGTTTGAGTTCCATATGTTTATAAATCAACACTCAAATACATCTACTATATAAATCAATTAAAGCCTTGTTTTAATACGATTTCATATGTCACAGGGGGATTACATATCATAACTTACGGTAGACATGACTAGAATAAAAACGAATTTTTCTAATTGTAAATGCTAACCAACATATGGAGCGTGTTTTATCATCAAAACAAAGGCAAAATATTCAGTTTATTATTATATTTTGCGCGATTGACGGACCACCTGCCAAATGTATCAGAATGACCTTTCCTATAATTTAGATTAACCTTAATATATTGGTAAAATCCTAGCCCTATATTCCATGTTGATATATCAAACAGGAAAAAACACCGGATTAGATAAGCTGCAAAGATAAGCTGCAAACGGATAAGTGAACAAGAAAACAACATTGAAAACGCTACTAAGACATGGCTTCGAAGTTTTTTGATGCTCCAATTCAAGGTGTAAAGTATTTCCCTTTATCTTATTTCACCGATATTTTGGCAACTGCTTATTAATTTATAGCAGTCATTTTCCATTTGTCAATTTTGACCGTTTTCGGGTGTATTGCCAATTCTTTCCCGTTGTTTGGATTTTCCGGCTCGTGCTACATGTTGTTATGTGATTGATTTTACTATGATCATGTCAGAGTCAAGCGTCTACTTTTAGAGTCATTCTCTGGAATATCAAAGAACAAATATAAAGTACATGTATGTCACTGATGATATCAATTTTTCTAAAAAAAATGAATCCACAAATCATACAATCATAGTGTGTCAGAAAAATAACAAATTCAGGATCATATGGGGTAAGGTTGTAATGAGAACCAACTTAAACAAAAACAGAATCAGATGGTGAAATTCTGTCATTTTTGTTTTCAAAATATTACATTATTTTGTACATTATTTAAAATTTATTCTTAGATAGAGAACGCACTCTTTATACATGTATACTGCTATATTGTTTATATGTTTGCATTGGTTATTAAAATATTGAAGGCATAAAAGCTTTATCTAAAACAGATTTTTCAGAAACTAACACCTAATTTGATCAAAATGACAGTTTTTTGGGAATTACAACAAAAGACATGTTCCTTTGAATTTAACTTCACTTTGTAAAACGTAGTTCTTCAAAAATCATCTTACCTTGTTTTTGGATCTTTCCAATGATGAAAAATGGCGTTACAAAATTTGAATGTGTATATTTTCATTGTATTCAAAACATCTGAATAAAAATAGGTAAAAAGGCATTTTTCTTAAATTGGGGAAATTTTCTTGACATCACTAAGGATCTTGAAATTTGCAGCAAGTTTATTTTTGTCAGCCACGATTTTTCCACACCAGTACCTCCTTGAAAAACTTAACACTACCAATAAACCCATATAAGCCACTGTCTCTGAGAACAGACAACAAACTGTAACCAAGAAGTCGGAGTTCCATTTGCAATTGAAGAAAACAATTCAGTTGAGTTTAAGGTCATTTATTCAAATTAATGTAATGTTATGTAATGTTATGTAATTTTATATAATATTATGCAATATTATGACAAATGGTATAATAGTAATAAAGAAATTCAAATTGAAATTTAATGCCAAATTTAACCCAAAAGAATAAATGACATAATCAATTGTAAAGGTGGGGACTAAAAAGCGCCAAAAATCCTAAAAAAGGATTTCCCCACCCGAAGACTTCTTGGATAAAGTTTAAATGTGAATATCAATAATCTATAAACACAAAGGTAAAATGTTTATCTATTTAATAATACACTGCATGTGCCAGAGCAAGCCCTATTGAACTCTGTCTAAAATAAGTGTAAAAAATACAAATAAATCAAGTCAAATTAATCTTAAAATCGAGATCGATATTCAGAATATTCTTGTCTCATTGGTATTTCCAATTATAATAATGTGATAGAGCAAGCCCTATTGAACTCTATCTGAAATTATTGCTAAAATAAGAGATAACTCCAGTCAAAATAAAAAATTGGCATATTATAATATTTGTAGTTCTTTCTTCTTTGATTAATCCAAAACCTATAATGTGACAGAGCAAGCCCTATTGAACTCTGACTAAAAATTGTGTTGAGAATCCAACCACTCAAATAAAAATAATCTAGAATTGACATATCCAATGTGACTATTCTTGTCACTGTGATTATCCCAATACCTATAATGTGACAGAGCAAGCCCTATTGAACTCTATCTGAAATTGGTATCAAAATAACACATGAATACAATAAAATAAAGTTCAACTTAAAATTGACATAATAATTCTATCTTTGTTATACCAATATCTATAATGGACAGAGCAAGCCCTATTGAACTCTGTCTGAAAATGGTAATTGATCAACAATAGCTGTGTTCATCTTTGGGAGTGCGCAAGGCCAAAATATTATGGCAAATAAAATTTAATAAAATTAAAATCGAAATGACTAAATGACAATTACAATATATAGAGCAGGACCTACTGACCTCTATATTACTTTAATAATAAAATAAAAATTGGATATTTGTGGAGCAAGCAAGCATTGTTCGACTTTTTAGTACTATTGATGTTACAAATACAGAGTAATTCCTGATGACCTCTGCATAATAACATACTTGAATGAAAATAAAATGCTTCTTTTCAAAACACCCAAAATAATATTAACACAAAATAGCAGAGCAAGACATATAGAATACAAAGAAAAATTCAAAAATTATGCATCCTAATATAGTTTTTGAAAGCATTTGATTTCCATCTACCCATGCTTTGTATGACTGATAGAGAGACCCCACGAGAAGCTGCAGACGTCGCAGCTCCTATGCGGAAACTATGACCCTTGTATAGTTGGGGACTCAGTCCAACATGTTTTAACAGTGATTTTAAGGAGGAATTAAAGTAAGAATATGTCACGGGAGATCCACATGAAAATTGAAAAATAGGGCCATTTGTATGTCTGGTATTAGATATGTATTCTTGTAAAGCTGAAACTGGACACAATAAATTGTTACTATTTTTTACAATTGAAATAGTTTTAGGCTGTAAATCGCTATGCTTATAATTAGTTATAATTACTCTCATGCTAACAACTTGGCCCTGTTCCCTCTCAAAAACAACATTCGAAAATTGCATTACTGTAGACTTATCAGAGTTTTTCTTAACAGAAATTTCCCCTATTCGTAAGAAGCAGTAAAATGCCAAAGTCATCATAGCTTTCAATATAGTTCTGTTAAAATGCTCCGGTATTATATAAGGTAAAGCTTTCACAAGTTTAAGAAGGATATCTTTTGTGATAGGCAAACGTGTGTCAGGTGTCTTCCTTAAATTTTGGGCCCCTTTTAAAATCTTCTTAATAAGGAATGATTCAGTGGGATCTACAAAAGAATTTAACTTGTGAATAAAACTAATAGCTGAAATGTAGGAAGCTATGGTAGATGGTTGGTAATTCTGAATAAAAAGATACGCGATAAAATCTGCTACCATGGCACATGATGATGGAAATATTTGAATGTTTGGAAATTTTGAGCAACAGAATTGTTTGTAAGCAGATAGCATCCTGTCGTATGAAGACCTGGTGCCCGTTGATAATGAGGCTTGTAGAAGCATATGTTTTACAGGCTCAAAAGATGGGTAGGTACTGAATCTGGAATTTTGTTTAACCATGGAGCTACGTGGTAAGCTTCCTGAAAAGAAAAACGAGATAGGAGATCACAAACCACATTGGACTTCCCGGATATATGTTTTGAGCGAAAAAATACATTGAATTTTAAAGAAGCAAGCACTAATCTGCGAATTAACTTCATAAGAATCTTATCTCTGGATGATGTTTTGTTAATGATCTGTGCTACAGCCTCATTGTCAGTGAAGAAAAGGATTTTGTGATTGGACAAGATATGACCCCATATTTCCATAGCTAAAACAATAGGAAATAACTCTTTCACTGTGATGTGCAGATTTTTCATGTCCTCAGGCCATTTACCAACAAACCACTTGTTGCCAAATACCGCCGCAAACCCGCCATGGACACCTGCAGCATCAGAATATAATTTCAAATGCTCAGAAGAAACCCACTCCTGGTATAAAAAACAAGACTTCCCATTAAAATTCAAAATGAAGTCATACCAAGCTCTTAAATCCGCCCTAGCTTCAGCATTCAAAGTTATCCTGAAATGGGGACATGTATGACCTGGTACTAAATCAAACAACCTGCGAAGAAAAGCACGGCCAGGTATGATCACAGAACAAGCAAAGTTTAGAAGACCAAGTAAAGACTGGAGTTCTCTCAAGGTGACTTTCCTTTTAACTTTGAATACTTTTAAAAGGGCAGTGATCTTTTCAATTTTTTCTGCCGGAAGACGGGCCACCATCACAGTTGAATCTATTTCTATACCATATATTGTAATACATGTTGTTGGTTGTTGTGTTTTTTCCGATTTAATGGGTACACCAACAATCTCCGCAAGAGATAAAAATGTACTCAGAGCATGTGCACACTCATTTGAATTTGCTTTTCCCACGAAAAAGAAATCATCAAGTAGATGAGACACACCCGGAATATTCAATCTTTCATTTAAAATCCAATGTAGGGCTGTTGAAAAGCTTTCGAACAACTGACAAGAAGATGATGCCCCCATTGGGAGTGCCATATCAAAGTAGTATTTTCCATCCCAATGAAATCCTAATAAATGGTAATCTGCTGGGTGTATAGGAATCAATCTAAAGGCCTCAAGAATGTCTGCCTTGCTCATGAGACAATTAAAACCATAAGATTGCACAAGTTCTATTACTGTTTCTATGTTTTGATATGAAACAGAAGTGAATTCAGTGGGAATACATGAATTGACGGAGTCATGTTTTGGGAAAGAAAGATCATGAATAAGGCGATATTGCCCTATTTCTTTTTTCGGCACTAAACCTAAAGGCGATGAAATGAAATTTTCAAATGGGGGATTTTGAAAAGGACCCTTGATTCTTCCGAGTAAAATTTCTTTTCTCAGTTTAGATGTTACAATTGCAGCATTATCTGTCGCACTTTTGTGATTCTTAGGGAAAATTTGTTTCTGTCTAAAAATAGATGAGTTAATTTTAAAACCAAAAGTGAAACCTGATAAGAGATGACTCCTTAATTTGGAGTCATATCCTTTCAAAAGATTATCCAGCTTGCTTGCCTTTATTGGTGTTGGCAGGTTTTTGGCCATTCCACTCTCTACATTTGATTGTGGCATGAGGTTTTCCGCAAGCAACGCACTGGTGCTTGAGCTTGCAGAATTTGTTTGAACATCCTCCTGACTTACAGTAGGTCCAGCAGTATCCAGGGGGAAATGCTGAAGGCTGCTGGACCCTTTTCTGAAAGGGAGAACTAATACTACCTGGTCTGTGTTTTGGCTGGGCATTCTGTTGATTCTGACTAGGTTTAAACTGCTGATAATAGGCAGTTCTCCATAGGTCATCATTAACGATTGCCCAATCAAACTTCATGAGCTTGCGCACTCTCCTGAACACTTCGTCATATGCTTTCGCAGTTTTAAACCCAAATTGCTTCGACATAAGTCTGATGTTTGACCCATATTTGACCAAAGATAAAAAGGAAGTTGAATGTTTCAAAAAGTAGATTGAAATAAATATATCAAATGCCTCTGACCATTGATGAATGGTAAGAAGTTCTTTACGTTTTTCATTTTTGGCTATCTTGATCTTCTGATTCGTATATAATATATCATCATCAGGATCATCATTAAAATTAAAATTGGGTAATAAAGAATAAAAATCTACATATTTATCGTTCCATATATTACGTTTTGTTGTTTCTGACAAGTGGAAACCTAAGGGTAACGAATTACTAAGCATATATTTTGCGGTTGCCCCCATTATATCATTGTCAATACCTAAATCTTGAAATTCATCTACTTCAGCTGCTGAAATGTTACTGTTCCTACTGACAGGTGGAATAAACGGATTGTTCAGGCATAAGAGAGCTGGATCGGATGAGACAGGTGGTATCAGCTGAGCATGAATAGTTTGTCCGGCAGATCCAGATGCGGAATTTTGACTGACATCAATAGATGAATGGCTAGGTGTCACATTTGATTGCTGGCTTGTAATGTTTGGTAACTGATGTGGTGTGGCATCCTCAGACTGAATAGAATTTGCGAATATATTGGTCAAAGTTTGACTGTTCAGTGGTTGGTTGTTCAATGTTTGGTTGTTCAATGGTTGGTCATTCTTGCGAGAGATTACAAGTCCAGAATCCTGTAATTGTTGCATAAGGTTACTCGCAATGTCTGCTGCAGAGGGCACACTAGGAGAGTTTGTGTTTGATGTGTTAATGTCCTGACATTGGCCATCAGCCAACTGTCTGTTGGATTGCTCAGGAACAGGCGGATTTGTTTCAGTGGCTGTTGAGGGTATATTGCCAGTCCTTCGACGTTTTCTACTTCTGCCAGTGCTGACTGGTTGTATTGTTAAATCTTGTTCGACATTATTTTCTTCAACTTCCTGTATATCTCTCAAGTCTACAGGAGCAGCTTGTCTGCGTAGTCTCGATCTTTGCTTTGGCATTCTGACAAAACAAAAACCGAAAAATTTATTTTTCTTAATGTTTACCTTATTCATAGTTGAAAAACATTTAACTGTGTTGAAAAATATGTTTCGATATATATGAGTATAAACATGTGCCACAACCACATCATATAATCAAAACAATAACCATGTAAACTGATAAGTTATACAGCAAAGTTTCATACTCCAGACAAAATGTAAATGTGGCACAACCAAGGAGTTGATGAAACATAAACAGATGTAACAATCTCTTAAGATTAGAAACATAAATATATACAATTCTGTATGTAAATGTTTGTTTGTTTGTACACAACAAGTTTCATACTCCTATTAAAAATATGGCACAACCAAAAGGAGATGATGAAACAAATTATTAATACTGGATGAAAAGCTTGACGTTTCATGAAGTGAAACAACTATAAACCATTAGTGTAATGTGCCATAACCTGACATCATAATGCATATGCCACACGTATGCAAGTACATAAAAACCAAAATCCGTCTCAACAATTATATAATAAAATTATTGCAGTGTGTGTTTGTATATAAATATGCATATTCGCTTGCATTTCAATTCTACACAATGTTATTTATGAAATACTTGTACCGAAACGGCACCGTTGACGATATGAATCTGTCTTATGTTGCATGTAACTGTCTGTGTAAAAAGCCGACGGCTGCTCTTATATTCTTTGTGTAAATAGACATACCATTATTATTGAAATGAACATTGTCCCTGCACATAAGTGACCGGGTATTTTTCCAAATACCACGATGTTTCCAAAAGGAAATATGTGACATACTCTTTACACTATTTTCTAAATGCTTGTTTACGGAAATGACCTTGAGATTATAATCGTCACTTCCGGAGTACCTCGGTATCAGCTGACCGATGGTCACATGATTTACATTGTAACATGTGATCAAAAATTCTGCATAGGAAATAATGTCACGTGCCAATTTTTCAGGCTCGTTTTCCTTCCCGAGGTCATTACCTCCAATTTGTAAAAATATTGTGTCTGGCTCATAAACCGAGACTACATGCATGAAACTATCTTTCTGTATACATTTTGGACCGGGACGTAATGTCCCGCCCCCTAAACCGGCAAACTCGACCTGAATCTCTGTGCCGTCAAACCCCAAATTAAACCAGCCGTGCATACGATTTTCGTAACAAAATGTCTCTAACCTATGCACAAAAGAATGTCCGAGAATAAGGACTTTGGTTACCATTTTACCAGAAAGAAAATTTCAGTGCATGTAAATAAAATCGTGTTAAAAAATTGAATAAATTATATAATAAACTATAAATAATTAATGAAATTAGTATAGGTGGCTTATACCTTTTTGGTACAAATCTGTTTTTTACTTCAACAAAACCAAGGAATTATCAGCACATGGCGACCTCTCTGACCTCTGGATGGCTTCACTGAAGTAGGGAACCATACGAATCGTCTTTCGTCCGACTTCGCACCCCGTCACATGCGTTGTTTAATGTCAATTATCCGAAAGTCAATCGGATATCCACAATATCAACGAATTTAATCTTCAATAGTTCATAATTCTGCTCCCACTTTAGTACACGATATAATATAAATGTCCGAAAGGAAGGGTTCATTCAGCGTTCTACGATCGTTGTTGTAAAAGTCAAGTAAACCAACAAATCCACCAGAAAATAACGAGGAATATACTCTAGGATCGTTGAAAAGTCAAATAACAAAGAAATCCACTATGTAAAAAGCAGGAATATTGTTATATCGATGGTTGAATAAATTAAACAGCAAAAATTATTAAAAAATTCCAAAATGGCGTCTGCACGTTTTCAACAAGATTTTGAGAATGATTGCGGCTCCGAGCACGTGTGGAGAATTTAACATGCGCTATTTACTGATTGGTGAATATGTGGCCTACATAAAATTTTTGACCAATCCTTGATAATCATAAGTGAAATCACGCGTTGGTCATCCCCTCCTTGACCGCATGTGTTAAAATTCTTGCATAATAGTCTGAACTGATAACGATAAACTAGGACAGCTATAATGAACAACAAAGATAATTAATGATAATTAAACAAAAATTTACTGCCAAAAATCCTTTTATTAAACAATAAAAATTATTGTTTCCGTTTTGAAAATATATTCATGTAAAAATGGTGTCTTTAGAATTTCGTGCAAAAAGTAACCATTGTTTGCCTTTCCCGTGTGACTGTTTTTTGTTTGATCACTTAATCGCTGAATCTTTGAAAGGCATTCCTTTTTTGATAAAAAAAATCAAACAGTAAACAAAATTTAAGCATTAAAGTTCAGTGAATATTTGAGGTAAAAAATGGCATTTTATGCCATGGTATGAATTAAGGCTCACTTTGACCACCTGTAGCAAAACACATAAATTATTTGCCAAAGATGGATTTTTGTTATTTACATCTTAAATACAGTCTGAATAAAGAAGTAATAAAATTGGCAAACTGCCAAAAATAGAACATATTTCTACTGTTATGTTTTTTAAAGCTAAACTTGTGGTGCATTCCTTGAAAATACATCTAACACATACATGTAATTTAAAAAACATATAACAAAAGTAATAAGATTAAGATACTCTGGAGAAAGGATGGGGTGAAAAGTGTTAATTAAAACAGAAATTCAACGACATTTTAAACAAAAACTGGGGAAACAAGATGGCGCCTATATATCGGCCATCTTTGATTTTTCTAAAAATTCCCTTTTGCTACAGTGTGTCTTTCATATAGATCTATCAATCAAACCATGTGCCACTGTAAAGTAAAAACCTTGCATCTGAACGATTTTGAAGATTTTTCATGGTTTTCAGGGAGACTGACTCTTATGCTTACGTCTTCAAATTGATGAAAGCGGTAAGTACTAAAGTTTACGAACATGGAATTTTCAGCGTAAAACTACAATTATGGTCGTTTTCATTTGCAATATTTTACGATGACATGTAAAAATAATATGAAAATAAACTATTGATAATCTTAACTCAATCTTCCCCACATCTTTATATAATTCCATATCTATGCTTTTGTATATTTTCATCTTCTTAACTTTGAAATCTGCGGCCACAACGTGCTGAAAAGATTTAGTAAAATTTGATGATCTTTGATTGATCCAATACTTGCAACGAATAAGTATTTAGTAAGTTGAGACTTCTTCAGCTTAGTGAATTAACATCATACAGTGACCGTCCTAAAAAGATGCTACTTCACTTAATCTTTCAATTTGCTTACTTGCAGTGGCAATTCTACAGAAATGCAGGGATGTTATTAAAACTTGTGAATGAAAATAGCATTATTTGATTTCTGAAAAGAATATTGAAATATCTCATTTGTGCTTCTTATTCAGTTTGCTGTTTCTATGTGGCTCACGTAGTTTATTATGAAATTTATCCAGATATTTTTTTGTAAAAATAGAAATCGGGGAAAAACGCGGTTCGAGGGGTAATCAAAAACCGAAAATCAAGAGGCAAAGGTATAGTCAAGAAAACAAATTCAAAACACCACACAGAACATACAAGAACCGAAAGAGATCACCATTCAAAACTAAAAACTAAATGAATAAATATTCGGATTCCACCAAGACTGGTAGCACAAAACCAGAGCACCCATAGGGTAAGCGTCCTCTGTTTTAATTGAAACACTTGCCGAGTTACTCGTGCTATCTGGTAGATCACATCCGGAAACGGAAAAAGAAACCTGTTGATAGGAACAAGTCTATCCTCGTGATGGAGATGGACACACCATTACGGCCTGAAGTGATAACTGGAGCTTTCAAATGTAACCATAGACCTATTAAATAAAGGAAAGTAAAGAAAACACACTGCAAGCTCAGAGTTTATAAGATTTCTTTTCGAATTAATCAGAACAATTAAATACTTTTCTTAGAGTTCCCCATATTTCCAAAAACTCCCGGTACTCCTCTATCTGGTACATGTATGTTGAGCTAAGGCCACACACATCATCATTCTGTGACGTAAACATTATTGTTAGGAATAATTATGTTCTGTATTTTTGCGCGCGCACATATCTTTTGCATTCCATGGGTAACCATATGCTCCAAAAAATGTGTTATTCTGAATGTAGACTATAATTCTATAAAAGACAGAAACGATTGAAATTTGTAAATTTATTGACGAAACAGAAAATCAGTTACCTTGGACATTTAACATGTCTACGGGACACGATGTAAAAGAAAAACACACACACACACAAATAATTTATGTATTTATTATAGATGTATAATTATGTTGTATTAAATTAAATTATTCTTTGAAGAAACTTCACTGAAACAAAACATGCATGTAGAAACTGAAAATAGTCTATAGTTTAAATTAGATGGAGAGCAAGGCAGTCTGAGGTTTATACAATGTTCAATTATACCTTTGCAAATTTAAAACACATTCCAATTTAAATTGAGCCCCAACATTAAGAACAAACAAACTTGCGAAAACAGATAAATTGACCATCATTCATTGTTAAAACATGTACATGTAATATTTTATAACAGAAGTGAATTTCTGACTGACAAAATCAAGTGGTAATCAACCCAAATTCCGTTAAAAATAAAGTGTAAGGAGGATATTATTATTTTGCCATAGTAGGTTTTTATATAAAACCAGTAAACAAAATTTTGTCATTTCCTTTAGTTCAGGATAAATATGAACAAGAGATTGCCTGTGCCAAGTATACTCCTATTTGTAATCCACAAACATGAACGATTCTAAATCTAGCGGTATAGATGTGCAGCAACCCTGGGCGGGGGACACGGTTTATAGCACTAGATCAAAGCCATATATCAAATACAAAATCATTTCTTCCACTTGAGGCTGAGAAATCTGTAATCAAAGTGTGATCGTACTAACGGACACGTTTATCGCAATAAAGCCCCTCCCCCCTTTCTCTACAAGTGGGGGTATAAAAAGCGGCAATGCTATATGCATGCAATAACAATGAAATTATACATTATAAGGGTCATTTTCAAAAAAGGTCGTTATTACACAAAGTAAATTAGAAAAAAACAAAAAGGGAAATAAAGTCATTATAACCATAGGATCGTATTACGCTGACATATATTTGATAGAAAACAACAAAATACAAAAAAGAATTTCA
>JAOXYH010508491.1:0-13876 GCA_028566455.1 Botula fusca | reverse complement strand
GAAACCAAAGCGGGACGGACGGACGGACAAGGGTAAAACTTAATGCCCCCGTCGCCTTACGGCGGGGGCATAAAAAATGTTTGCCAAAACAAAAAGTGAGTCAAAGTGGTCATTTGCTACTCCAGAACTAAATCAAGGATGTTTAAATAATTAAGTAC
The DNA here is from genome assembly GCA_028566455.1 of Botula fusca. Lineage (NCBI taxonomy): Eukaryota > Metazoa > Mollusca > Bivalvia > Mytilida > Modiolidae > Botula > Botula fusca. The sequence goes on along the minus strand of JAOXYH010508491.1, from coordinate 13,718 downwards.
AAATGTAGTATTATAACAGTTATTTTCTTCATAGCAATAGCTGGAAAGGGTCGGTGTGTTCATCCACTATTAGTTCACAAATTTCACAAAATGTGAACACTTGCATAGCAGATTACATCATATATTTATTCTGACATACAATCATTTGGCATAGCAGAAATATGAAAGTTTCCAAGTAGGAGGGGGTCAGACATAGCCTCATGCTTCAGTATGGCATTTTAGTTTCCCTTTTCCCTTTTTTTTGTGAAAGAATCCAACATTGTACATTGTAGACAGTAGTAATGCAGCATGTACATTTGTATTCAGTATTGGTAGAATTTCAAATATCAATTATTTTCTTTTCTAATTCTAATATAGGTTGGGTTAAAAGTTAAAATTTGTGTTGTTAAAGGATGCAAAGTGATGCATAGCTACCAACCTCTGACAGTGCGAAATCATGTCATGTCCTGTGTTTCGTTTAAAAAAGCATGTGACATTCGATATAAACAGAAAAATGTCTGGACCCGATTTTGTAACTAGTATCCGCCCACTTCAGTCAAAGGGAAATAACTTTTACTATTTAAATAAAAACAATAATGTGTCTACTTTGTTGACAATCTATGTGATTCAAAGTATAAAATGCATCCGTTTCTGAAGAGATCCTCATGATATACATGTTTCATTGATAAGCTAACTTAAATTTATTCAGTGTTGACATATTTTGGCAATAAATTAGGATGACACAGGGCTTTAAATGTAAATGAGATTGTCGAAATGACAACATTATAATATGCATGTACACCCTGTGTAAACCACAGCTCATGTTTAAAAACATGAAAAGCATGCAAGTTGGTATGGAAAGCAAAGTCTGGAACTAAACAATCATAACAGCAAAACATTATTCTCAAGATGGTAAGGAATATATACCGGTATTCATGGGTTGAAACCCATATCCCTTTTTAATGGAAAATGAGTAAAAATTTATGTGAAAATTGTATAAAATCGGACTGAGAGCTGGAAGACCCCATTTTGTGGACATTGTCTGCATAAATTTTATTCAAAATAATCAGTTTGAATACATGTATTTTTTACAACTGACAAACATCTCCTAATTTGAAATTTCAGGAGGCACAAAGTAATGGCAAACTTTATCATTTGAACACCTTTAATCCCCTTATATGTTATTGAATAGTTCAGTAACTTCTGAAACTGCAAGATATTGTACAGATGTGACGTCATCTAGCCCCTCCTCCTCTATGGGTATCAAGAGATATTGTACATCAAAAACAAAAGGAATTGACTCAAACCTTGACACAAGGTGATAAAATGTACAAACTTACAAGATATTTTTTGTAAATGAATTACTGAAACATTGTTTATTCTGAGACATCAAAACATGAAAACGTCACCATTTCTCAATAATCATACAAAAATAACTCAATAAGATTTTATAGTTTGATCAATCATTTCTTATGCAAAATGGTTCTACAATACATTCTATATCAACATCACAAAATATAACAAGTCAAGTTTTAAAGGATTTCTGACCACTAAAACAATATACACTTTTGTCTATCTAGGCAAGTTGTGCTAAACAATAATATTCCAGTTATTTCTGGTAAAAATAAGAAAACTGAAACTGGTAAATATTTAAATCACTTAGCTGATTTTTGTCAATCTACGTTACACACTAATGTTTCTTTTTTCAATACAAAGATGGCTTATAATACTGGTTTTTTAAAATTTGCATAGCTAAGCATTATTATCAATAGTGCAGTTTATCAAATATTTTACATGTAACATCGTCCTCTATATACCCCAAGTTAATTGTATATGAGCCAATTAACAGTTCATAGAAAACAGCATCATTACAAGTCTTCTGATGCAATCATTAATCTATGTTATTTGATGGTATTATTAATATACATAGCAATTTCAGACTGATTCTAACAAGATATTCTCATAATTTCACATTCATAATTAAAATATAATTAAAAGATATTTTCCTCTACCTGATCTATTAATGACCATTATAGTTATATTCTATAAATCTGAATAAAACACCGTTTAACCACAGTAAAAACATCAACATGACCAAGACAACACTGTCTGTATGTGTGATATTTCTGATCTCCTGTTGAATCTTCAAGCCATACTGAAAACACCAATGTTCTTCTCTGTATCTAAATAATGTAATGTTTCCATTTTTTATTTTATCGGAAATCTGTTTTTTCATCTTGGTGGCAAATGTTCTGGACTAAATTTTCCCTTACTGAAGTTTTTGATACATAATAAGCATGCTAGTCCCGTATGGTTTGGTTCTGTCATTATACTTCTGATTACACCATCTTCTATGACCAAGCAATATCTGCAAGTACAAAGACTCAATTAACTCTGAAATTTATATTATTAAATCTCTCCAAACTCCATTAACTCTAAAATTCATAATATCATTAAATGCCAAGCTGAATGGCAAATTTTTGAAATGTTTTTCCTGTATCTTTTTTTTTACAGAAAAATACTGTAGTGCTAAATCAGTTGTAATAATTCTACACCCTATATTAACATTCAAATACAAAAAATGTACAAAGTTGAGAATCACAGATACCATTACCCTCCCAAAATCTTACTTAAAAGGATCAGAATATACAGTTTTAACATTTTTCCAGTCTGAAAAGATGGGAACTAAATGAACTGAACTTGGAACTTTGTATACTGGTTGATAGCATTGTGTGAAAATTCAAACCATTAGTATAAGCCCTTTTTTCTGTTATAATTCAGAAACATCAGATCTGTATCATGTCAAAAATACAGAAAAAAAGAACTATTTTAAGCCTTTTTTCACTATCTGGTAACTTTCACAAAAATCAAATTAGACCTTTTTTTCATGGTCAACAACATTGTCTGAAATGGGCTTATGTGAGCTTTTTTTTTTGTTAAAATCTTTTTTTCATTACACTCAAGAAAGCTAAAATTTCAACAATGTTACATCATGAGACATAATTCTGGAAATGTACTTACAGAAATTCCAAAACTGAACTTGACCTTTATTTTTAATATCTATAGTACTTTGAAACTAGAGGCTCACCTTGGCCTGTATCGTTCACCTGGTATAACTGGCTTTTCACAAGTGTCTTATGTTTTCAACTTAAATTGAATCTACCTCTATGATGGCAATCTGTAGAAATTTCTATTTTGGTCATGGAAGTGGGTGGGCTCCTGGATACATCTGAAATGATCATGACACAAGTCGTCCGCCAGTTCATGTATAACGAAAATTTTGTAGAGTTTTACTTGCTGATCCTTTTTACTACTGATAGTTTCTCTCTGTCTCTTATTGATTTCAAGATATTAGTCCAAAACGTCAAAATTTACGATTCAATGGGCATAACACGTATAAAGAGTTATCTGAAAATTTCAGGGTAATGGAGACCTTTGTAGAGCTTGACTTGCTGATCATTTTTACCTCTTAAAGTTTCCCTCTGTCTGTTACTGTTTTCAAGATATTCGCCAAAATCAGCAAAAAATCATCAAAATTTACGCTTCATGGATTTAACTCAGGTAAGGAGTCGTCTGACTATTTCGTGGTAAGGGAGACTTTTTTAGAACTTGACTTTATCATTTTTGCTTTTTACAGTTTCCCTCTATCTGTGCGAAAACAGTAAAAATCGTCAAAATTTACGTTTAATCGAGCATAATTCATGTAAGGAGTCATCTGACGATTTCGGAGTAAGGAGACTTTTGTAGATCTTGACTTGCTGATCATTTTTGCTATTTACAGTTCATATATATATCTGTTATTGTTTTCAAGATAATGGTCAAAAACAGCGAAAATCGGCAAAATTTTCCTTTAACCAGGCATAACTCGTGTAAGGAGTCATCTGACGATTTCGGGGGTAATGGACACTTTTATGGAGCTTGACGTGCTGATCATTTTTTGCCCTTGCCAGTTTTTCTATATCTGTTATAGTTTTGGAGTTATAAGCCAAAGATGGTCATTTTACCCCTATGTTCTATTTATAGCAATAGCGGTCATTTTTCGTTCATCGACAGCCATGCTGGATACAACTAGAATTTAGGGACCTAATGATGCTGATGGCCAAGTTTGGTTTGAATCTGTTCAGTAGTTCCAGAGAAGAAGATTTTTGAAAAAGTTTACGCCGGACGGATGGACGTCGGACGTCAAGTGATGACAAAAGCTCATCCTGGCCTTTGGCCAGGTGAGCTATAAAACCGAATGACTGGACATGATCTTAATCTGTAGTCATAACATAAAACATGATAAAGCTCTAGAAATCTCGGAAAAGAAATCCCAATTCCAACAAAAAGGCTTGTACAGCATTACGAGTATACCTACAATTCATGTGGAAAATACAAATATTCCAGACCATACGTGTACGGTCCGAACATACGCTTTTGGTCGGGCCTTCGAGCAAGACTTTTAAGTATTCCAGACCGTTCAGGTATTTTGGGAAAACATGATAAGAAATGTTAACGTTTAAAGATAAATTTGACATGTATCATAAGTTTAAAGCAAAGAATGTATGGAAATGTTAATGTTGAAAATACTTGTCCTGCGAACAACTGAGTTTTTATTCAGTTACGATTAACCATATAATTACTGTATTTTAATTACCTTTTAATTGTTATTATTATCTTCGGTTGACTGCTTGAAACACTTTTTATTATCAAAGAAATTTTATAAATAAACAACAGGTCGAATACTAGTATACCATGGTCCCACAGTATGTGGCTCGGGTTGTCTTTCAAAAGTACATGCAGTAAAACCTAGCCAGACCATACGCGCTCTGTCCGACCGTACGAGTATTAAAAAAAATACTCGTATGGTCCGGACAGTACACGTATGGTCCAAAAATGCATATGGTCTGAAACATAAAACATAGGTTGTCACCGACAACAAAGTTCGCCTCCTAACGCCCATTGTTGCTAAACAATTTCATTAGTGACTTAATTCTGTCTGGGACTGACATACTTCCCAGGATGCATCCCTATGCAAAGTTACATGCCCAGGTATCAACTGGAACCTGTTGAAAAAAAAACTCTGACATATGTCTAAGATCAATGAAGCATGAAATCTAGGTCAAGGTTGCCTATTTTTGTTAAGATGCTGACAGACTCCCCAGGATGCATCCCCATCCAAAGTTATATGACCAAGCATCAACTGGAACCTGTTGAGAAAACTCGGACATAAACTTTAAGCGGATTTTCTAAGATCAATGAAGCATGGAATCTAGGTCAAGGTGACTTATTTTTGTTGGGATGTTGACAGACTTCCCAGGATGCATCACTATGCAAAGTTACATTACCAGGCATCAAGTGGAACCAGTTGAAAAAAAAAAAACCTCTGACGTAAACTTTAACCTTGTGGACGAGAACGAGGTGAGGACAATAGTCCCCCTCTACTTCGTACAGGCAAACTAAAAATGTACCTGTTGCAAAATTAGAATGGAGGGTAGGACAGGTTTTAGCCATTGCAGGTGAACATACATGTAGTTGACCACCGAGTCTATCAATGAATAAACAAGAGACTCTCAAAGAACCTGTATTAGCAAAACAGAATTTATAATTGTTAGAAACATGTATTTCACGGCACTAGACTTTTAGTAGATCTCGACTTGTTGATCACTTTTGCTGTTTGCAGTTTCTCTCAAATATATAATTTTCAACATACTAGCAAACAGGAACATAATTTTAAGTGTACCAGTCAAGGACAATTCATGCCACTTTTCCTTTAAATTTGCCAACTGGTTTCCGAGGTTTCTTTTTTTACATTTTTCCAATAAGGTACTATTTAAACTACATGCATGTCCGCTGATGGCAGCCAAGTCAGACGGAGGTCAGGTCAACGGACATAAGTTTGAAAGTTTATCACCCGAGAACCATCCATGCCACTTTTCCTCAAATTTCTTTTTCTGGAGAGAAAACTGTTTTTTTTCACATTTTCCCCATAAGGTCCTATGTTGAACTATGTCTGCTGACGGCAGCCAAATTAGGCAGAGGTCAGAGTCAACTAACATGATTTTGAAAGTGTATCGCTCAACAACAATCCATGCCAATTTTTCTTCAAATTGGCTAACTGGTTTCAGAGATTTTTTCAGTTTTCCCATAGGGTTTTATGTTAAACTATATCCGCTGATGGCAGCCATCTTAGATGGAGGTCGGGGTCAACAGACAATTTGAAAGTGTACTACCCAAGGACCACCCAAGCCACTTTTCCTTTAAAATAGCTTGCTGGTTTCAAAGGAGATTTTTTTTGCATTTTCCCATAGGGTCTTTTGTTAGACTATGTCTGCTGATGGCGTCCATCTTAAGAGGTCTTGGTCGACGGACTCAACTTTGAAAGTGAACCACCTCAGACCATCTACGCCACTTTTCTTTTAAAATGGTTTGTTTGGTTAAAGGAAGAAGAACTTTTCTCATTTTTCCCATAGCCTCCTATGTTAAATTATGTCCTGTGGTGAAAACCATCTTGGATTTTGGATCGGCACCAAACAAAAACAGTTCTGGACCACCCAAAGATCATCCATGCCAAGAAACAGTTCCAGATGCTTCATGGTTTGTGACAAGATGTTTGAAATTTCATCCAATCAGAACATAATATTAGACCTGGCAGCCATGTTGAATATCCATTCCTGACCAAAGACATTATTTTAAAAAGGGACTACCCAATTAGACTACCCAAGGCATATTACTGCAAAGTTTGGTTCAAATTGGCCCAGTGGTTTCTGAGGAGAAGAGCTTTGACTGAAAAGTTTACGACGACAGACTGACGGACGCCAAGTGATGGCAAAAAGCTCACCCTGGCCTTTTGCCAAGTGAGCTACAAATGATTTACTCCGAGTTACAAGCAGAGGAGGGGCTAGTGTACAGAGAGGAATAACTTCATACTGTATACTACACATGAGACCTGGTGACGGAGCACAAGTATAGCAAATAATATGCTATACTGAATACTTGCAAGTCTTTTTGCACAAAATATAAACAATAATAATCACATTGTTTATTCCTGTTTAATATTACCATTCAATAGTTTGTGCTTTTTTTAATTATAGAAACAGCTTTTTGTAATTATTGTCTTGCATGTTTCAAAATCTTCCACATTTAACAATGTCAGGCAACAAAAAAGTGCACAAAAATCACACTCCGAAAAGGTGACGCTCCTTGCAGATTTGTAAACTTTTCCAGCTTTGAAATTAACACCGAAATTTACTATTTCGGAGAAATGCTAAATAATGTGCTATGCAAACAAAAGAGAAGGATCAAAGTATAGACATTTTCTAAAGATTCCTTCAAAGAAACTTAAAAAATATGTATTGGACGGCGAGCTCTGCCATCGATTGTCTTAACAATATAAAAACTTTTTGTAACGTAACATTTCCCAAATTGTTGAAAATATGCCATTTATACCGATTACCACGGTAAACAACAACACACATGCATTTCCCAGACTATTTAAATTGGTCCCACGATGGTCCATAACTCGAATCGGGAGAAAATCCAAACGCAGCCATCTGAGTATTTTGCGAGGTTTGAACACCACTGAGGCCGGACTGGTTCAGAAACAGTTGTGGTACTGCAGTTTGACCAAAATTCGGCGGAGGCGTTGAAATTGTACATGTTGTATTCGGAATTACACCCTGCAACGCATTTACGGGCCGGTACAGTTGCGGAAGCACATTTGAACTATAATGAAATGTTCCCGAATTCAACGGTAGAATGGGCATATACTGGTTATTGTTGGTATTTTGTTCCTGGGTAGTTGCAAGTGAATTCTGAATAGCAATGTTCGTTTGCTCAGCCTCTTCGGCCGGTGTACGGGGCAACTGTATTTGAACATCCTGGTCTGTTTTTGCGGTTTCCCTCTTGACTTTCATGGTTGGGAAGATAATTGGGTATTTATCCTCATTTTCCAGCAATTTCTGAACAGGATTTTTCTCCGGTTTTTTAAGAACCTTTTGAAACTTGGATTCCTCCTTGTCAATAATGTCTTGGAAGTTAATGGCTGCATCTTTCAGATTTTTGGGGATTTTCGAATTGTAATGCTTCTCTAGAATACATATGTCCTGGTTTACCACAGCACGTCTAACGGTACGTCCACCGTCAATAGTTTGAAATGTATACTTGTCGATATTCGAGTTCACCACGTGAGAAAAAATTTGATTTGAAAAGGTTTTTTTGATAGAATTCGCTGCTTTAAGACGAAGTTCTTTATCCTGTGTGTGTTTCTCCAACTCCCTAACCTTTGCTTTAACAGCCTCTCCTGCGTCATACAGCATTTTTTTCTCCTCTGGGTGTTTCTCTATGTCTCCACAACTTTCTGCCGACAAGCAGGTTTCGTTAGGACATGATCTCTTACTGTGTCCCTGGCGCATATGACACTGTCCACACTGAAGTATAGTTCTGTTGTGATCACCAAAGCAAAATTTCTTCAGCAGTCCTGTCTGATATTCTTTTGCGGAATCAACTTCAGTTTCGAGAACAAGTATTTTTTCGTCCATTTCCGCTAGAGCTATTTCCATCGGAGTTTGATATTTAAAAAGTTTAGTTTTAGCCTTTTTCGGGAATACACCAAATTCTTCTTCCTTTCGAGAAATTTTTCCAGTGGGGGTCACTTCTTCGAGCGCTGAACCCTTCCCAGTAATTCCTGGAGATCTGAATTGCTCCGTAATTCTCTTGCTGTCAGGTGACTGAAGTTTTTCGACGGCATGCAGTATCATTCGCTTGTGAACGGAACTAACTTCAACTGAGAATTTTTCCAAATCTCTTTGACGCAAAAACTTCAAACTTTTGGTATTTTTAAAATCCAATTTATCAAATTCCTCCTCGTATTTTGTTAAGTTCGGTTCAATCCGATAAAGCCATTCTTCGATGGATATATTATCCGACATTTCTGCTGTTTGATCTTCTTCTTTGAACTGAAACAATTTACAGATCAAAAAATTTGCACGGGGAAGAGTTCAGTCCATTATGTCACGGGTGATGACAATTAACTTGCGTATTTATACCAATTACATCCGTATTGAAGTGCATTTTCATGAACATTTAGTTTTGAAGCAATGACAATGTGGTATAAACTTTTGATTTTTAGCTGACTAAATTATTAAGACACATAATTAAATTTCCTTAAAACTACAATGTATTTTAAGTGGATTCATCCATACACTTTTGTACTGGGGGCCATTTAAAGGGAAAAGTAATGCTTCGTTATTTGTGATTGCATGTATAAACATAATTTGCGATCTTTTAATAATTCTTTGTCTATTTCTTTTCTTTTCTTTTTTTGCAAAATTATTCTCCTCTTTGAAAATGTTCAATATGAATGAGGGAGAGCTTTGATTTCGGAATATTCCGTATGTACTCGTAAATGTCTGAATTTGCCGCCTGTTAATATTGCGCCAAAGTACAAAAATATAAAAAAAAATGTCAAGGAAAAATACGTTCGGTAGGGAATATAGACCTGGAGATGCATTGTCAGATGATTTCAGATCCTTAATAGTTAAACAGATACTAGACAGTGGAGGTTCTGCTTTGTATGTTCCAAGGGGTACATACGAAAAAATTTCAAAATCAATTGGCGTGCATCATAGCACTGTAAAAAGTGTCTGGATGAAATATTTAGAAGACGGTAACGTGTCAAGACGTAAAACGGACAGAATATACGAAAAGGAACTTCTACCAACAGAAGTTGAGTTCATACAAGTACTCAAACACCAAAAGCCGTCAATGTATGTCAGTGAAATAACAAGACAATTAAATAAAAATAGGATGATACCCGGAAAAGTTTCCGAGTCAACAGTCGGACGAGCAATAAGAAACGATTTGAGTGACGGAAAATATACGTTCAAAAGAATAAGCAGACCAGAAGGTCAGCGTTTCACTTTCCAAAACCTACGATATACACAAGCTTACCTAGATTACATTTTTGCACAGGATCCTTACAAAGTAAAATATTTTGATGAATCTGGATTTAAAATAAGTATTGCAAACAGAAATTTTGGCCATTCGAAAGTGGGCGAAAAGTGTGTTGAAATTGGGAGATATCATGCAACACCAAACATCACTTTAAACCTTCTTGTTGGATTAAGTGGCGTGATGTATTACAATTTTGTTGACGGACCGTCGAACTCGGCACATTTCTTGAGCTTCTTTCATGAAGCTATTGAGTCGATGCTGGATGACGGACAACCATGCTTAGCGCCTGGGGACATAATCGTTGTGGATAACTGTCCATTTCACCACCATAATTCGGAGGTTATACTGACAAACTGGCTTAATAGACAGGGTATTCAGTATATTTTTTTACCCGCTTACTCACCAGATATGAATCCAGTAGAATCATGTTTCAGTAAACTGAAATCGGTACTAAAACAGCATGAATATCAGGAAGCTGTTTCAGTCAATCTTAAACTTTCAATTGTTCATGCCTTAAAAGAAATTACAGTTAATGACATCAATGGCTATTACAGACATTCTGCGACTCTGAATATTTGAGAGAAAAGCTTGTACAAATAAACTAATTTTTATTAATAAATTTTCATTTTTATACTTTATTATATAATGCTTCCTTATACCCACAAAGGGGTTTAATGTTTAATTACAACCTATAAAGAAAGTATACTGATCATATGGTGTGCTTTGAAACAAGGAACGGTTTCAACAAGTTGAGTCTGTTGACTTCAGTATTTACTTGAGTATACGAATTTGCTGTCTTTGACAATAAGACAAGCATGACTACATAGAAACTGAAAAAAAGAAATTCTGAAGGTGTTAAATTATTAGACTACTTTAAAATTGACCCCAAAACGGCATGATTACTACTGCAGTCAAAATTCGGCTCATATTAATCACGTTATTTATACGGCTTTTTTGGCCACGGACTATACGGAAAACAGCCGTATTGCCCATGGCCCATTTGGCCTCAGTACTTTCGGTTAGTGAACCCATATGTCGTTTGCGAGCTGTCAGAGCCTGTTTCATTCCCATTATTTCATTTTAATTCAAAGTGAACAGGAAATTAGTAAAAATCATCTGTAAAGCGTGTTGTCGTCATTTGTAAACAGGCGACGGTTTAAAAAATCCTCCCAAACTACTGTGCCAAACATTGTCATGAAAAAAAGTACTTAAATATTTTCCGAGAATATCAGTTTTATCAAAACAGCCCAGTCAAACATCCATACGGCTCTGTTGAACATCCAGACGGCCCTGTCGTACGGACCAGTTGTGTCATTTAATGAAGGTGTTATACGAACTGGTTGTTTCTGTATTGGTCCAGGTATAGGAATTAGCCCTGGTTTCCAAGGGCCTCGGGACCACTACCTCGAATCCAGAACCAATATTAGTAACACTATCGTATTTTACAAAATAGTTAAGTTCATATATTCATATGATAAGGTATTACATCCCAATGTAAAATAAGGCATGTAGTTTGGTATTTCATGCAAAATTTCTGTCCTTCATCAGTCATGTAAGTAAAACTGTCTTACATATATCAGGAAGGTGTAAATGTGTACTTTACAGATTGTTGATACATGTACTTAAAATTAGCATGGCGATTTAAATAACACGCACACACGAAGCTGATGCATTACAGAACTTGAAAATTGTCGAATAATATCCCAGCATATCGACAGTACAGAAGCCGACCTTTTTCAAACGTAAACATTTCTGCAAAAACAATAAAAATGAAAACATGTATGCGAAACAAAAATATAGGGTTCGGTTTGAAATAAACTTTGCTATAAAGATTTTGTTATTGGACCGGATCAGATAATGCAGTATGTATCATAGGCGCTTGGGGCAAGGAATGCCCACTATTTTCCTCGTTATTTGTGCAATAAATAATTTCTAACGTTTTTAGTTTTTCCGCTTATTTTCCTCCATTTTAAATGGTTAATATAGGTACTGTATCTTTTCAGTCGTACTGTATTTTGGACGAGCGTTTATCATCCTCATAATCTTACAAAGAGTAGGAGGCTGATACACGCTCGTCCGAAATACAGGAGACTGACAAACGCTCCCCCCCCCATTTAAAACGGAGGAAAATGAGCGGAAAAACAAGGAAACATTAGAAATTATTTATTGCCGCACAAATAATGAAAAGGGGCATTCCTTGCCCAAAGCGCCTGTCGTAAGTACATGTATATGTCGACAAAGACCAGTTCTAATAAATTATCGTTATATACATGTATACAAGAAAAGAAGGGATACTGTGTATAAAAATCCCTACACACACTTGACAAAACCTAAAGCAAAGGAACAGCACTTTTATTGCTGTTCTTCATCTCAAAGTCACAGGGAGGCCCTCAACACGAAGCAAATGCTCACACCTCACGGCCCCTTAAGCGCCCATTTAAGCGGAATTCTTTGCTAGATGTCGATAACACTACATCAGTCTGATGTCATGGTGGAAATAGACACAGCATAACAGTCTACAGTTTGTGATGGTGGCCATAGAATTTTTGAAGCAATGACATTGAGTCTAGATGGAACATAACCCTGATCTAGAAAATTAACAGTCAGGAATTCTGCATGATGTAAAAAATCTTTCTAATGACCTCATGCTCTGGAATAATGCAAGAGCTGTGAAATATAAACTCAATCTGTTGGTGCAGATGTAAATGGAAAATTGACTTTTTGAAATGAGAAGTAACCATACTTGTCATACAGTTTAGGTTTCCTTTTCTGTCTATTTATGAAGAGAAGGTAAAGATATGAGGCCCACATCATGGTGTCGGTAGTGTTCTTTATCTAACGTTTATTGGGATAGATGAAGGTAGACACCAAATTGTGAATTGTTAAGCAAGGAGACATCATCTATATAACTGAAGACGAGATTCAAGGGCTTTGCCCTTTTGTAGGTTTGTAATGAAAGTGGCCTTGTAGGAGTGCAAAAAACAGGTTTTATTCATACCCAAGTTACTTAACTAACCAAAAATAAACAAGCATTCTTAGAGTATTGCAAAACAATACCATGTCCCCTGCTTGCCCCCAGTAACTCTCATAAAAACTAGTTGATCAGCATGAAAGTCATATTCGATCTACAACTCATCACTAAAACCCACATACAGAAACTTCTTTTTTTTGAAGACCAGGGGCCATAACGCCCTAAAAAATCTTCCAAGCAGAACAAAATTTCAAACTTGGTTTGCAACTCATTGTGATAAAGCAACATACCAAATGTCAGCTGATAATCTGCAAGGTTTTGGGAAAAAGATAAACTTCTTTTTTCCTGAACATTCTCTGACTAAAGTCCAAGGGCCATAACTCCTTCAAAAATCATGCAAGCAGAAAATCTGTAACCAATTATGATAAAGCTACTTACCAAATATCAGTTGATTATCTGAAAGAATTTCTTGGAAACTCTGCAAGTCCAAAGGCCAGAACTCCCTCAAAACTCATCCAGACAGAACAACATTCAAATCTGATCTATAACTCATCATAATAAAGCAACAGACATAATATTAGCTGATTATCTGCAAAGATTTCAGAAAAAGTCGAGAAAAACTTCATTCTCCAAGTCCAAGAATCCTTAACTCGCTCAAAAAATATCAGAGCAAAATGAAATTCAAATTTGGTCTGTAATTCATCATGATAAAACCTACTAAATACCATCTGATTATGCAAAGGTTTAAAAAACTAGAGGCTCACCTGAGCATGTATCGTTCACCTGGTATACCTAGCCCTCTCAAGATTGTCTTATATTTTTACCTTAAATTGGC
>JAOXYH010507389.1:0-13878 GCA_028566455.1 Botula fusca | reverse complement strand
CCGATCTTAGGGGACATCCTTGAATATGCAAATCTGGCGCTTCATTATGATAAAAAACTGTACTCACCATAGGTAATGGGTTCAAGTATACAATACAAATGTATTTGTCAAAAATTACGACCTCATTGACATTTTCAATCTTTTTCTATATACACTAGAAGAGGATCAAGGAGGACAGTTTGTCAATGACATGAGATATATTTTACTTTAAACTTATATGTTTGTTTGAAAACACTGTGAAGTCAAGTGTTTTACTATTTTCCTGTTTCGAATACCAATTATAATTTTTCATCACAAATAATAACCCCACTTAGCTAACCGTATTTTGGCGTAACCATTATCCTTTACAGACCTTTGTAGTATTGATCGAGACACAATATAAAATTGATCAATAACACTGACTGAAATCTAAGATAGACAGTCGTTCACTAAGATAGCGGCAATGAACATAATTAAAAAAAAATAACTGAAAGAAAACTTACCTTCATAAGGTGCTTAAACATAAGTACAATGTCATAACTTGCTTCCTAAATCTATGTCAATTTAATATCACGTGACAATAATATTTTGAAATACTAAGGATTTGATTTTCGGAAAATATGCTTTCTTTTCTAAATGTATCAGATGAAAGTTAATTTATGAGAGTCAATTTAACATAAAAATATCAGAGGACCAAAAAATTAGCAGCTATACGTAAGTTATATATCTATATATTTGCTATTTCGTTATGCAGCCCCTTTTTATAACCGGTGTCTAGATCTCGAGTATCGCTGCTCATTCAAGGCCCATTTTCCCCGAAAACTGAACAGTTTCTATGTAAATTGTTTACTGGATATCGCCACCCTTGACAAAGCCAAAGTTTCGCTCTGTCCAAAAGAGGGTGCATTTTATTGGGAAAAGAATTACTACACCGAGGAACAGGTTATCAGTATGCTTCAGTTTCTCGGGTTGAGTTTGTATGTTTGTTCATATATCGGCAACATAATACCGAAGCAACAGGTTCAAGTCGTAAATCCAGAGACAAGCCAAAAGCGCTGAAAACGAACAACAACAAACCAGGACAAAACAAATCAAAAACATGTAGGAAACAAACCGAATAGAAACAGACGACACGAGAACCAAAGCACTAGCAATGTGAACTCGTGACATCAGGTGCTCCCGAAGGGTAAGCATGTCCTGCTCCGTTAACGGCACCCTTCACATTGCCAGTGAAATATCCGGTGAAGTGTCTGGTGAGGTTTCAAATCCGGTATGAGGCCAGAAATCTAACAGAAGATACATGTATCATGTCGCATTTGTGAGATAGATACATCATATCGATCTAACAAATCATGATGGCGACCATAGAATTTCTGGAGTGACAATAATAACACAAGCTGAACATAACCCTGACTAAGGAGTTTTTGTGACAGCAGTTTGACTCCGAGTAGAAAGGCACTGTAAAATCACAGGCACGACAGTATCGAATAAACTGTGAAATTTAGACACCATTCGCTGGGGATGTGGGTATATTACTACTTAGAAAGGGGAAGTTCACACTTGGAAAATTACACGTTTGTCATAAAGTTTAGATTTCAATCGCCATGAATTATATTAACAAAATTTGGACTGTGTTGGCTCAATGTAAAAAGTTATTGAACGTGAAATTTGAGAACTAGTTTTATTATTGTTCTGCAAAACAAATCTGGATCAATACTTTTTTAATTAATGTAGAAAATCAGTTGAAAATGGATTTATGTACTCAGGTTTGATTGATTGTTGTTGAACGCCACTTTCAACAATGTTTCAACTAGATGGTATATCATGGCGGAGGAAGCCGAAGTAATTTATTAGAAAACCGATCAAAACGGAAAATCAAGTGGCAAAGACAAAGCTAAAAAAACAATAACAAACATCACCCGGAATACTGAAAAACTTAAAACAGATCACCTTACAAAACTAATACTAAATAAGCAACTCGGACTCCATCAGAAAACGGGAACATAAACCAGGCGCACCTGTAGGGTAAGCTTCCTCTTCTTTCTGAAAACACCCACCGAGTGTAATGTAACATCTGAAAACGGAAAATAGCCTACTATGACGGGACGAAGTCTGTTCTCATGGTTGAAACGGACCCTCCATAAGAGTCTAAAAGTTCATGATGGCGGCCGTAGAATTTTTGAAGCAATGTCTTAAGTCTAGCTGGAACATAACTCTGATCCAGAAGCTTATCAGTCGAGAGCTTTAAAGGATGCAAAAATGGCCTCATGCTGTGATATGTAAACTCTAAAGGTTGTAGATAGGATATTACTGCAGATGCAAACTTAAAATAGCTATAACAGGTATTCCGACTTCCAAATGACAACACATGCTGTTACAGTTACTTTGTTGTATCTACTAAATTCTTAGAAGAATTAAATTCACTTTTATCAGATATGTGGAAGTAATGTATAGTATAACATGAATACTAGAGCTCACATGACCCTGCATCGCTCACCTGGTACACTACCAAGAAGTTGCTTAACATTTACATGTACTTTTAATGCCACTATTCATACAGTACTGGAAAGAAATATCAAAGAATCAGTACATTTCTTACTTATTTCCTTTCAGTACAGTCAATTACTTACAACTTTTCAGTAATGTTACAAAAAAGTTGTTTTCAGTACTGAAATTTTCAGTCAATTTTCAGTACTGAAATTTTTTGTCATTTTTCAGTGCTGAAAATTTCGGTCATTTTTCAGTACTGAAAATTTCAGTCTTTTTCAGTACTGAAATTTTCAGTCATTTTTCAGTACTGAAATTTTCAGTCATTTTTCAGTACTGAAAATTTCAGTCTTTTTCAGTACTGGAATTTTCAGTCATTTTTCAGTACTGAAATTTATGGTCATTTTTCAGCACTGAAAATTTCAGTCTTTTTTCAGTACTGGAATTTTCAGTCAATTTTCATAACTGAAATTTTCAGTCATTTTGGAGTACTTTAGCAAAATCTAATTAATGAGAGTATTTCTTGTTAAACTTACCTTATAATATTTTTGTATATCTCACTGTACAGTACATAGAAAACCATGTTTTATGGAAATTAGAGCTAAAGTCCAGTCTTTTGATGGTATTACTTGTATGTATATGTACGCTTTCAATGATTACTGAGTCCTCTCATGGATTATGATAAGAAATGGGAATCACAAATGTACTTTAGTTCAATGTACATGTACCCCTAAAGCATGAAAGAAAAAACTATGAAGATATATAATAACAATACCAGTATATAAAATCGCCAATCAGTGAAAAACAAGATGAAACTGTAAGCTAAATGTCATCATTGGCATTTTTACAGGTAAGTGTTTGTTGAACTATAGGAAATGGAACATACTATGTGAAATCCATAACCTAAGACAATACAACATTAATTACTTGGTTCTCTGGCCACTTTTTTCTGAAAACGTGTGGGAGGGATATATTTTGTCTTTTTCTTATTGAAGAAGAAATGGTGAGTGATGTTTTTTCTTTTATAATTCAAAATCTAATCATAGTGTATAATTCATTAAAAAATCAACAAACTCATTAATTCAGACTCATTGCTGAATAATATAAGAACAAATTCATTCGAACTGTTAAAACCCCAAAAGACATTAGGGATAACTTTATCCAGTTGAACTTTTTAGGCCTGCAAAATACATGAAGGAGGGTCTGAGAACTATTTATTTTTTATGGGCTTATGTAAATGAAAATTCTCATATGGACTAATTTTAGTCATATACTTTTCAATGAGTTTAAGGCAATGTCAAATTAAAAAAAAGTATTTGTTTCATTGTTTTATTGTTCAGATTCATCCCTCCTAACCAGTCCTCTGTATAAATCAAATCTCCTCCTCTCTTCCTGGCCTTCAATCTCGTTGTGGAGTTCTTGTACCTTGATCCAGAAAGATCCTTTAGTTACATTTTGTCTATGAACGAACCTCTAAAAATAATAAGAAATTCAATAAAATAATGATATCAAAATTCTTACAATAACGGTTGTTATGTTATTTTCCCTTTCTCTGTTTGATCATAAGGTACAACATATTACTACAAAGGAAACATATGTGAAATTCTTTCATATGATTCTAATGCAAAATTGTTTGTGACGTCAATTTTTATCCTTCACAGACGACATTTCTGACCATTTGATTGATTGACTAACTATATCATATCAAAATACTCGCCAACATCAGTCCTATATATTTAGTACTTATACGTCGCCGAAAAACTCAATTTACGACAGTAAAGCAACGATTGACGTCGTCAAGTATTCAAATACAGTACAGTTATTCCTTGATTTACCACCACTGGGTAATGCAATTGCTATTGTCAGTCCACGAGGATGTTAATTATAGTAGCAGTCGGTGTTTTGGCACTGACATGATTTATGTATTACATTATGACTAAAATTTGCTTTGAAATTTTTTTGTAAGTTTCTGTGAAATGAGGTTACAACCCCCTCAGGCAAAGATGACAACAGTCGATTTTGGTGTTCCAAACGTTTATGATTTTTTTTTTTGGCTTCGATCGTACCTGATGAAGGTTGATTTAAAAATGTGCATAGAATGCAGAAAATACAGTCAAACATCCAAGGGACATGGCAATAATGAGAGCAACACGTTGGAACAGTCAAAGCACCAAAAGTACAGTCTGAATTATACAACTTCCATAAAACTGCGACTAAGGTGCTCCGGAAGGGTAAACATGTCTGGCTCATCAGCGATATACGTCATATTGCTTAAAGCTTAAAGTGGGCCAATAAAAATATGGGCACAAAGATTGTGATTTTCATGAAGTATCCCTCAAGCATTTATTATACAGAGATTGACATTTTTTTACTGTTGCACTATTGTCAAAACCATTTTGCCATGGTATACCTATATGAGGTCTTATTTTCATTTATCAGTTACTTGTCATGGAAACTTCCTTAATTTTACTGAACAGTATGCGATTCAGGTGACTGGCGATTGCACGACATGATTGGATGTAACTTATTTCAAGCAGAGATGTTAAGTCATTTATTTTGTGTTTTACAAACTGCTTCATTAAAATAAACAGAGGCTCACATGAGCCTGTATTGCTCACCTGGTAAAAACAACTTTATGCGATTTTGATTCAAATCTTTGGACATAAATAATTGTTTTTGTTTATCTATGCTTTGTTAATTGGCTAAAATTTACAAAGGACCAAAAGGTATGATTAAACAATAGGCAAACAATAGTTTGTTTGCAGATGACCATCCAAAATTAATACAAAATAACATTTTTATGCTTCCGTGGTTCTTCATAGGGTCAAATGTTAAAACTATGTCCCATAATAGCAGCTATCTTGGATTTCCAATGGACAAATAAAACAATATTTTTGTAGCAGACCATCAAAGGAATATTTCTGCAAGAACTTGTTCAATGCTGTTGTGGTTTCTGAGATCTTCAAAGGTATGTCCTATAAGGTCCAATGTTAAAACTATGTCCCACGGTGGTGGTCATCTTGGATTTCCAATCCACAAACAAAGTATTTTTAGAGAACCATCAAAGGACCATTTCTGCATGCTTAATGCCGTATGTACCATAGAGTTCAATGTTAAAACTTTGTCCCAAAATGGTGGCCATATTGGATTTCAGTTCAGCAAACAAAACAGTAATTTTGTAGAGGACCGTCAAAGAAACGTTTCTGCATAATAACATTTTCATTACATCAGTGGTTTCTGAGAAGAAGATCTTCAAAGGTATGTCCCATAGGGTCCAACGATAAAACTATGTCCCACGCTGGCGCCCACCTTGGATTTTCCGATCAACAAACAAAACAGCAGTTTTGTAGAGGGCCATCAAAGGAACGTTTCAGCAAGACAACATGTTTAATGGCTGTGTGGTTTCTGAGGAGGAGATCTTCAAAGGTATGTCCCATTGAGTCCAATGTTAAAACTATGTCCCACGCTGGCGGCCATCTTGGATATCCTTTCCACAAACAAAATAGTATTTTTGTAGAGGACCATCAAAGGAACATTTCTGCAAAAGAACATGTTTAATGGCTTTGTGGTTTCTGAGAAGAGGATCTTTAATGTATGTCCCATAGAGTCCAATGTTAAAACTATGTCCCACGGTTACGGCTTTCTTGTATTTCAGATCAGCAAACAAAACAGTCATTTAGTAGAGGACTGTCAAAGAAACATTTCTGCAAAATAACATTTCCAATGCCTTTGTGTTTTCTGATGAGATCTTCAAAAGTATGTCCCTTAAGGTCAACTGTTAAAACTATGTCCCACGGTGGCGGCCATCTTGGATTTCCGATCTACAAATAAAACAGTATTTTTATAGAGGACCATCAAAGGAAAATTTCTGCAAAAGAACATGTTTAATGGCGTTGTGGTTTCTGAGAAGAGGATCTTCAAATGTATGTCCCTTAGAGTCCAATGTTAAAACTTTGTCCCAAAATGGTGGCCATATTGGATTTCATATCAGCAAACAAAACAGTCATTTTGTAGAGGACTGTCCATGACATTTCTACCAAATAACATTTTCAATGCCTCAGTGGCTTCTGAGAAGAAGATCTTCAAAGATATGTCCCATAGGGTCAAATGTTCAAACTATGTCCCATGGTGGCGGCCATCTTGGATTTCCGATCAACAAACAAAACAGCAGTTTTGTAGAGGGCCATCAAAGGAACATTTCAGCAAGACAACATATTTAATGCCTTTGTGGTTTCTAGTGAGATCTTCAAAGGTATGTCCCATTGAGTCCAATGTTAAAACTGTGTCCAACGGTAGCGGCCATCTTGAATATCGGATCGGCAAACAAAACAGTATTTGTGTAAAAAGCACATTTTCACTGACTCAGTGGTTTCTGAGAAGAAGATATTTGAAATGTCAGCCAATCAAAACACATTATTTCCCCTGGCAGCCATGTTGAATTTCAGATGACCAAGGTTAAAACTATGTCCCACGGTGGCGGCCATCTTGGATATCGGAACGGCAAACAAAACAGTACTTGTGTAGAGGACCATTAGAGGAACATTCCTGCCAAATATGGTTCCAATCTGCCTAGTGGTTTCAGAGAAGAAGATTGAAATGTGAAAAGTTTACAGACAGACGACAGACGCAAAGTGATGACAAAAGCTTACATGACCCTTCGGGTCAGGTGAGCTAACAAGATGGTATAATTTTAGTAGAAAAAATTAGAACTGTGTATACATATATTTCCTGCATACTTTTAGAGGCCTTACCATGATCAAAACTATTTTCTTCCTGTACTCCATGGTTTCTTGATTGTTAACACAGGGGTCTGTAAAGTTCCTAAATAAAACTCTCAATTGCCCCTCTTTACTCTTTTCCATTGTACTTTTGAGCTGTAATAGTGAATGAATGATCTGCCCTAAACATTTACCATAATACATTTAATACACTCAAAAAGCTTACCGATACAGATGAAATTGTTTGTCCTATTAGAATAGAAATAATTCATAGAGGGGGGTAAGTTTGTTAACATGGCCTAACACTATATACGCAAATTTTACCCATATAAAAATCTCCAACAAACCTACCCCTTCAATGATTAATTTCTTAAATTTTCTCTTACTATTTTTTTGCTATTGTAATCTATTTATTGCGTGAATTGATATATACTTTATTGAACTTAAGATTTGAAATTTATCAACATGCGATACAGCAAAAGCTTTCATGTGGTTGGTTGATTGCTTTGTAAATCGCCACACATAACTGCAAATTGACAATTTTCGGGAATTTACCACAATCACTTTTACTGAAGGCCATCCATATAGCAAGTACATTGTACATTGGCATATATAAAACAAATTGTCAAAGCTTTTCCCTGAAAACAAAATTTTGTTCAGCGCTTGACATCCAACTCTTTAACTCAGATGTCTGAAAATTTCAATTAGATGTATATGAAAGAGGAAAATCTTGGAGAGGTGAAGATTGCACATATTATGAAACAATCCCTCTAGACAAAAGAGTAAACAAAAACACAAATAATGATACAGAAAACTTGTCACATTGACATAAAAGAATTTGTGTACAAGTTATTATAATCTTTATATATAAAATTGTAATTGTTATAACTTGTAGGATGGCAACATACAAGTTATAACCTGTACAAAAGTTATGTACATGATAACTTACACAAAATAGCATAATGTACACAGCATATACATTCCATATTAAAAAGTTTGCATATTTACCTTCCTGTACATGGCTGGTCTATATTCTACTGCGAACTTCCTCTTTATAAATGAGAGGCCTGTCCTGACTTCAGAAGGTTTGGCAGGCCTTCCCATTTCCTCCTTTATGAATTCACTGACTTCCATCTACATTCATGAAAAGTACGTGCATTTATACTAACTTTAATTCTACAGTCATTAATCGAGGAACCAAAAAAATATTGGTCAAGTCTATAGTGCTAGAATCATATAGTTGATATATTTTATTAAAAGGTCTACACTGGATTACTTACAAGAACACCTATGTAGTATATTTTGGGTACCTCTGTGTCGGTTCACAGGGGCTCCGCCCATAGAGCTGCCCAGCGCGTCCCCGGGTAGCGGATCGGGGAGACCCTTGCCTGGGGGTTATCAGGTTATAATATGGAAAGCCTAAACGTGGACCATAGTGAGTGGAGTGTTTGGAGAGTGCCACGCTTTTTGCACGATAAAGACCCCATTTTGAAAACAAGAAGTACAGTGAGCCAAAGCTCACTAATGGATATCCCCCGCCCCCTCCTTATACAACTTCTGATATATTGAATACTGACAACGTAACAGGAGGTACACACCAATATGTGAAGAAGAATCCCTGGAAGCTTAAGTTTCGTTGAAATCAAGGGAGAGTTATGGATAAATAAACAATATCTTTCCCAAATTATGTAGTCTTATATGAAAAAGTCCAAAAAAGACTAAAATTCAGTAAAAACTGGAATGATCCAAAAACAAAATTGGAGGTGCATATCAATATATGAAGAATGAATGCCCAAAAGTTTAATTGAAATCCATTTCGCTGTTTACGAGGAGTTGTGGATAAGGCAGTAGTACCCTTTCCCCATTATACAGCATTATGACAAGTTGTTTAGGAGGAGTTACGGATAAGGCAACAGTACCCTTTCCCCATTCATACAGCCTTATGGACAATTATATGGCCTTAAATGACAAAGTCTAAAAATGAACATAATTTTGTAAAAAAAGAAATAATCCAAAAATAAAATAGAAGTTGCACATCAGCAATATATGAAGAAGAATGCCTATAAGTTTTATTGAAATCCATTGAGTTGTTTAGGAGGAGTTACGGATAAGGCAACAGTATCCTTTCTCTTATATAACATATATATATATAGTCTACGACAAAGTTAAAAAATGACAAAAATTTGGTAAAAACTGAAATAATTAAAAAACAAAATCGGAGGTGCACAATGCCATTTAGTACTAAAGAATTCCTGAAAGTTTTGTTGAAATCCATTCAGTAATTTAAGAGGAGTTGCGGATAATAGGTATGACGGACGGACTGACGGACGGACTGACACAATGCTAACTATATAAAGAGTAGGTGCATTGTAGCCGCTGCAAAAGGCTAAATTTTCTGTTTCTACTCAACTCTCCAGTTTTTCTAGTGGCAGTCAAAAGTCGTTATCCCTGTTGTCCCACCCCATCTCTGTGGGATTTTTGTGTATTGTTGAATTTGTTATCGTCCGGAATATGCATGAAATATTTGCCGCTGGACGTTAAAAAATCAACAATCAATCAATCAATCAATATGTAGTATATTGGTATTGGAAAATGTAAAAGCCAATAAGGAAATTTTCCCTAAAAATCACACTTTTTTTAACAAACAAAATTCATGAAGCTGGACAGAAAAAACAAAAGTAAGATGTTTTAACCAAATGCTCTTTTTTGATAAATCGTCTTGTTGTTTTTGTACATGTATATTTAAAATGTTGAAATACAGAAGACATGTTCGTGATGCCTGTACAATACGGAGCGGGTCATAGACACTCCATAAGTGGCTTTCCACTTTATTGAAGATAGTTTGGCGATCTCTAGATGTCTAATTTTGGTCAGTTCACTTCGGAGATGTGGTGTTATCCGGTTTTTTTTTCATATATATATATCTATAAATCATAAAAAAAAGATTGTAATGTCATTTTGAAACCCCGGTCCAAGTATAGAACCAAAATCAATGTTTATAATGTATCCTATCCTTTATATCATTTATTATTTTTATATGTTTTACTTACTTTGCATGCTTCATTGACATTAAATATGTCCCTGCCAAAATATCTCTTGGCGATGAGGGACATGTCTTTTCTAACCTGTCCCTCCACCCTAAATATCTGGTTATCGTCCACCTTTTGGTGCAAATCTGCCAAGGAATTTTTCATCTCCTCAATCAGTGTGAACACATTTCTATCTGTAAATTATATAACAGAGCCCTCTTGGTCAAACTAACAGAAAGATTTGACCCTTCGGAGCATCTAAAGTAAGTTTATACCCAAGGTTTGAAGTGGGGTTTGTGTTACACAGTATTTACAGTAATTTCATGTGATATCCATTTATTGTTTTTTTTTCCTTTGGTCATGGTCGTGTATATCCCTGAATTATCTATACGGGTACTGATTATTACTAGATGTATTCAGCCTTACACAAGTTTCAAAACAGAAGAATGAGTTTATAGGCCACATACATCTTTACAACAGATAATTTAAACTAAAAGACAGTTATACGATGTACAGCATGTATCAGAGCCTGTATCTTTTACTCGACTCCTATAGTTGTTGCACTGTCATGACTCCAGTGACTACAAAACAGTCAGTCGTATGATATGTCATAAGCCTTTGTTTGCATTAAGTTCTACTTTTAGTAACGGCAGCCATTTTGGGGAAAATATTGTAATCCGGACATTGTGATGAACAACTGACATCAATTTGCCTCAACAGCATTTTCGAGTCTTATGATATGCCACAACCCTATGTTTGCATTAGTAACCACGCTCATCTTGGTTGGCGACCGGGGTCGTCGGACATAATTCTGAAAGGGGACTACCCAATAGCCAATTATATCAACGTTTGGTCCCATTGGACCTATTAGTTTCAGAGGACAAGATTTTTAATTGATTACTTGTCTGATTTTCTATTTTTATTAACAGCAGACATCTTGGTTGGTGGTTAGGGTCATCGGACATAATTCAGTAAGGGGATCACCTTAAGTTAATATTCTAACAAAGTTTGGTGGAGTTGTCCCAATTGCCCCAGTTGTTTCAGGGGAGAACATTTTTATTGATTTTTGGCCAAATTTAAATTTTTGTAGTAACGGCGGCCATCTTGATTGGCAACCGCGCCTTCATCGGACATAATTCTGAAAGGGGACCTTCCAAGGACTATTCAACCAAAGTCTGGTCCCGAATGTCCCAGATGTTTCAGAGGAGAATGTTTTCAATTGCTTTTTTGCCGAATTTTCTATTTTTAGCAACGACACCATCTTGGTTGCCGACCGGGGTTGTCGGAAATAATTCTGAAAGGGGACCACCCAAGGACCATTCAAGATGGCTCATTTGTTTCAGAGGAGTTGATGAAAATGTGAAAAGTTAACCGTGTAAGCTGTAAAAGGCCCCAGAAAATAAATTGTGAAACAAATTAAAACTATTCTGACTGAAGACATAAAACGTAAAACAATAAAAACAAAGACGACGACAACCACTGGACTACAGGTTCCTGGCTTGGCACAGACACATAAAGTATGTGGCCAGGTTAAACATGTTTGTGCGTGCTCAATTCTCCACCTAACCTAAAACAGTGGGGTTACAACACAACAATAAAACTAACTTTAAAAATCAACTGAATTAGATACAAAATACAACTGCAATAACAGATATGTAATAGGAGGGGTTCTGGATGCAGTGTTTAGGGCATCAATAAAACTAAAATTCCAATAACTGACAAATAATTTATTAAACAAGACAACAGGAATTAAAACAAGACAAAATCAAATTGAAGAAACAAAATTTTGAAAATCTATCAGTCATGTCACCATGACAAAACCGTACTTTGGAAAATATTTCATGTCGCCATGAACTATAGCCAGCTTTGCAATTTTAAAAGAGGACCGGGTTTCACACACCTTCCAATAGGTAGCTAAACCCCTTCAGACGGGCACCCCATCTTAAGACAAATTTAAATAGATCAAATTCAAATATACATATTCAAACACATTAACATTAAACAACTGTATGCAAATCAGTATGTTTCAAAATATCAATAAGTAAATTAATTAATATTCCAACTATTATCAAAACCATTGCAAAATGGTTATTAAAAGTCATTTCAGTTAATGTCAATACTAAGCAAATTATAAGTACTAATTAATAAATGTAAATATGAAATCACCTAATTAAGGGGGAATAATCCTATTCTACTACATTCCTCCCCCCTTAAGACAAATGTTCATGACAATAACATTTGACATAAAAGTCACAAATTTTCAAATAAACAAGTTTCAAAGAAATAAATGTTCATCTCAGCACAAATGTCCATAACACTATGAATCACACTGCAGAACATCAGGTAACGGACGGTCTTTAATGGTTGTCATAAGCGAAACAACATTACGGTTGTGGTTACTTCCGGTCGCGAACCTTGGGCATCAGAAGTGTTGTGTGTCATCAGTGGCGGTAGAATTAATGAAGTTCAGTAGTCGTTGTACCAGGCTAAGTCCACCAGTGTTGATCTCACAGTGATACGTTTGACATGTGTCACCGGGTACTGCATACATCCAACGTAGTTTTTGAAGTAACACTAAAGGCGAGTGCCACTTAAGATGGATCGCTCCATCTAGCAAGAAGTGTTGCTAACTTCAAGCTAAACGTACAAAAAGACGGATCGGGTCCATCTTAAATGCATGGTCCCTGTATCAAAAGATGGATCGGGTCCATCAGAATGCGTGGTCCATGTGTCAAGCAAGAAGTGTTCCTGACTTCAAGCTTATTCGTACTATTGGTTTCTGCCCTGACTTACAAAAGTCACAATATAAAAAATCCATGAACCCCTGGACAAATCAAAAGGTCACAAATAAACCATGAGCAAGAACTCACAAATAAACCAATTCAATCTCAACAAACAGACTTTCTACACTTCAAACTCAAAACTGGAAAACTGAAATCATCCTAAATTATCTCAAACTACAAATTGGACACCATAAATGAGAAAATGGGAATGTCAGATGTGAAGTACATCTCACCCAGCTGTGTGCAACAATAAAATAAAAAATAAACAACACAATTGACAATGAAACTATCCACATCCTAAATTAACTGAATTGGAAATGGAAGCACCAACTTCATGCAGGGGTTAATTAACTTTAAGTACATCACTTGCCAAACAGTCATTCTCACATACTGTATCACAAGACATTAGTTTGTCCACAGTCGAAACAACTCTGACTAGTCTGTAAGGACATTTGGCTCTGACATGGCCTACTTTTGAACATTTAAAACACCTTTTCTTTAGTTTGGGTCTCCTTACAGTACAAACATCCTTCAATAATTTAACTAATTTGTTCAAGCCATGGGACAAACAACTGAAATCATCAGATTTACTTGATTTTGCAACAGCCTTTTGTTCAACATCACACCTTTCAATGGCTTCAAACTCCATAGACAGAGATAAACATTCTTCCAGAGTTTTAAGGTGTTTCAAATAAACATGCTTTTTAATTTCTGGATTCGACAGATCAGATAAAAACAAGATGTTGCACGCTGCGTCGTGCTAAGAATACCCCCACTCGTACAAGTGTGGCAAACATGGAAAGGGGAGGCACGGTACAAGTCACCATGCCAAAGCCATGTATCAAATATAAAAGCGTTTCTTCCAGTAAAAGCTGAGATATC
>JAOXYH010507388.1:0-22113 GCA_028566455.1 Botula fusca | reverse complement strand
TTTGTCACATAGAACAGATACATGTGTTACTATTTCACTGCCGAGGGTAATGGACATTTTTTGTCACATAGAACAGATACATGTATTACTATTTCACTGCCGAGGGAAATGGACATTTTTTGTCACATAGAACAGACATGTGTTACTATTTCACTGCCGAGGGAAATGGACATTTTTTGTCACATAGAATAGAGACATGTATTATTATATCACTGCCGAGGGTAATGGACATTTTTTGTCACATAGAACAGATACATGTATTACTATATAACTGCCGAGGGTAATGGACATTTTTTGTCACATAGAACAGATACATATATAACTATTTTACTGCCAAGGGTAATGGACATTTTTTGTCACATAGAACAGATACATGTATTACTATTTCACTGCCGAGAGTAATGGACATTTTTTGTCACATAGAACAGATACATGTATTATTATATCACTGCCAAGGGTAATGGACATTTTTTGTCTCACAGAACAGATAGATGTATTAATATACAGTTGATATATCACTGCCGAGGGTAATGGGCATTTTTTGTCACATGGAACAGATACATGTATTACTATTTCACTGCCAAGGGTAATGGACATTTTTTGTCTCATAGAACAGATACATGTATTACTATTTCACTGCCGAGGGTAATGGACATTTTTTGTCACATAGAACAGATACATGTGTTACTATTTCACTGCCGAGGGTAATGGACATTTTTTGTCACATAGAACAGACATGTGTTACTATTTGAGGTATATTAATGGACAAAAATCTTATCAAAACGGAATACACAAAACAGTGACGTGAACAGCATGCGCATGCGCATTTTATCAAAACATCCAAGATGGCGGAAAATATGAATGAGGTGGAGAATGCGGTATATTTAACTTTCAGTTTATTCATTATGGCCTATGCAATAACATGTCATAAGCACCAATCTTTGAAGAAGTTTTACATCATCGATAAATTCTTTCTTTGTTATGTCAAATTAGGGGTTAACAGTATTATATTTGAAGATTTGCCGGGGAACTTGTTGAAGGAAAGTCATGACGTTGATGTTCTACTCTACTTCAAATTTTCTGACTTGGTTAACTGTATTGTATTTGGAAATTCTCAGGCATCAAATGTAGATCAAACAAAAAAGCCTAATCAAGGTAAACTTTGATCCAAATATAAGTCTATTCTTGGTGACAAATTTATTATCAAGGTAAACTTTGATCCAAATATAAGTCTATTCTTGGTGACAAATTTATTCCACCTAACACTAACAGAGAGGGTTATCACTGAAACTAGATAGCATCTGTTCAATGGGGGTCTCATTGGGGGTCCTGATCCCGGATCCCGCTTAGCAATTTCCAAGAGTCCTGTATCCCGCTAATTTGAATATTGATATCCCGTATACATTTTGGTAAAATCCAGCATCCCGCTTACTGTTTTGGCCTGTTTTCCCGGATCCCGCTTACCGAAAATACACGGATTTCTTATTTGTGCACTTTCCCAGGGATTTTTACGTCATAAAACAAATTTTCTGACGTCAAAGTGTAAAATGATGCGATTTGCGCCGATTGACCTGAGGTCATTCGGCGCATTCATTCATGAAAAAGAATAAGAAATTCGTCTATTCCGATGTTTATTAAATTATTTTATTGCTGTTCAATTTTATTTATGATTTTTTCTGTAAATTTTGGAAGTTCCCTTCGTATTCACCGAAAATCAAGTTCAAATATAAGAAACACTACTAAAGAAAAACAGGAACTTTATAATACTAGTAATAGATAGTCCCTGAAAAAACATACAAGACAATTTAATTCACCTTATTTTTTCTTTAATTGAAAATTTAGACATGGATCATTTATAAGAAAATTTCTGTCAATTGATTTCAAATTGTTTTCAAAATCAAATTATAGAGACATTTAGTGAGAAAGAAATCTTAATTATGAAAATTATCATAATTTAAAACAAATAAAAGTTTATTAGAAATATATTAAAATAAAAAGGTTATATATTGTAATTGCGGTATAAAAGAGAAGATATGTTTTTCTCCCATTCTTAGTGCGATTATACAGAAGGTTAAATTTCTGTAATATTTTTGACTGCCCGTTGGTTAAATTTCTGCGTGAGAATTCCCGCGTAATTCAACGGGTATATTGAAAACCACTATTTCAACTTGTATAATAATGCTAATTTTGTGTGTGCAAATTATTTCTTCGTTTCAGGACATTTTTTACAAAGTTTCAGAATTGTCCTTCCCGAAGAAGTCTTTTTATCAACACCGGTCAGTGCTTGTTGATCGTAGTTGCCAATGGCTACTATGCAGCATCGTCCGAGTTGTCGTTCTTGTTGCGTTTTGATCTTCTGCATATAACTTCCTTTTTACCCGGACAAATCGTTTGATTTTTTATATTTAAATTGCTATACATACAAGTAATGTTTATGCAATATAATACATTCTTTGTGACATATTTTATTACACCAAACAGAGAGGGTTATAACCCAAACTAGAAGACCAACTAAGATAAAATTTGGTTCAAATAAAAGTCTGTTCTTTGTGACAAATTTTATCCCACCAAACAGAGAGGGTTGTCACTGAAACTAGAACCCCCAACCAAGATAAAATTGGTAGCAAATATATGTCTGTTCTTTGTGACAAATTACATCACACCAAACAGAGAGGGTTATTGCCAAAACAAGAGACCCAATGAAGATAAAATTTGGTCCAAATATATGTCTGTTCTTTGTAGCAAATTATATCATACCAAACAGAGAGAGTTATCCAAAACCAAAATAAAATTTTGCCCAATTACATGTGTACACATCTGTTCTTTGTGACATATTTTATCCCACCAAAGAGAAAGGGTTATTACCAAAACATTAAGCTCCAATCAAGATAAAATTTGGTCCAAATATATGTCTGTTCTTTGTGACACATTTTATCCCACCAAACTGAGAGAGTTTTCACCAAAACTAGAAGCCCTACAAAAATAAAATTTGGTCCAAATACACATCTGTTCTTTGTGACAGATTGTATCCCACCAGACAGAGAGGGTTATCACCAAAACAAGAATCCCAATCAAGTTAACATTTGGTCCAAATGTTAGCCTGTTCTTTGTGACAAATTATGTCCCACAAAACAGAGAGGGTTATCTAAAAAATACAAGCACAATCAAGATACATTGTAATATTTTCATTAATATGAAATATAGAATATCTGATATTAGAAAATGTTAGATATCTAGGAGAAAATGCTACTCCCTCCATGTTTTTATGAAACACTATGTTAATTCCACCTTATATTACATTGCATTATATTATCTATTGTTTTTATAGAATACAACAGAGGAACAAAGTGATGAAACTGATGAATTGCCTAAGGTATGTGTGACTGATAAGATGCATGGGTTACTATGACACCATATGTACAGTACAAAAAGGGTGTTATTGTAATAACATTTATAAGGTTCCATGAAACAATAGAAAGGCTGGTGTTGATTTTGAGGTTATACCCCTTTGCGTTTTTTGAAAAGGGTAAAAAAAAAATAATTTGACATAATCTGATGTAGAACCTTTTTTTTTCTGATCCAGTTTTATTTAATACCAAATTTACTATAAATTAAAATTTATGGTTTCCAAGTTTCAGTTCAGATTAGAATGCTATTTTCTGGTATGTTAAGGAAATAGTGGTTTTACTTCATTTACAAGTTTACATTTTTATGTCATGTGTGGTTTTTTTCATATCATAACATATTGAGCTTTGTTAAAATTTGTTCTGCTTTCTATAGCATGTGCTTGTAATATCTGACTATTTTAGGGAATTCAAGCAAGAAGTTTGAAAAGGCGACTGGAAAGGCAGTTTGACTTATTGGCAAAGAGGGTATGTTTATATCAGACATATATGTCCTGAAACATAATGCTTTTAAATTGGGCATCACATATTGGATGTGAATGCTCGAAAGACCAGTTTTCACTTTTTCTTCCTGTATTGTCATGATGTTCATCGTTAAATGAACTTTTACATATATACATAATTTTTAGTTGCAGTTGGACAGATGTTTATTTAGTAATTGAACTTGTAGACATGATCAATGTCATTTTCATATTTATTGAATGTTATCATATGTGACACTGGTATATATAGGTTTCACAACGAGTGAGAATTGTATATCGCATGTTATCAACTCAAGTTATTTAATTTCAAACTTGGATAATAAACAAGGCTCCGTACGACCTACTATTTGTCGTGATTTTTTTACTGGTTGCTCTATGCAACAGCAGAAAATTAAACAACGTCACAGTAAACAATGATATCTAGAAGCGAGATTTACTCAGAGCAACTAATAGAAATATCTGAAAAAGTTATATAATCATAGGATAGGCCAATCAAAAAAGAGTATTTGCTTATCACTAAGTGATAACTTTGCAAGTCTCTTTATGTATTCAAAATATTGGTTCACTTGAGAAATAGATAAAACACTCAAATCATAAGAGAATTGTATTTATCGGTAATTCTCAGATTTTGCCTTCGATCTTTTTGTCGGATAAACTGTGTCTCACCGAACATACCGTGATACCTGAAAGTATTAGGCAGTATATTGTGACATAATGTTATGGTTCTTGTTACTGCCAATAGCAACGTCCTGTGTTTTACTTATGACTTTACCAATAAACAGAATAACGACAGTTTTGAAAGTCTCGACAGACAGTATTACAAGTATCTCAGCTCATCCTGCGGACTGGCTGTGATACTTGTGATACATTCTGTCTCGACTTTCAAAACACCTGTTATTCTATATATCATGCATGTGCAGATTGATCAAGGGCCGTATTTTCAAACTGTATTTGTTGTCAAAACATTTGAAACTTTATTTCTTGAACTTGTATTATTTTAAATTTTCTAACATCTGTCATGTCTGTTACAACTGACAAAGAAGTAAAGAAAAAAATACGTTCAAATTACTGTTATTAAATTTATTTGTTTGCTGTGTTCAATGCATTTACAACTTTCCAACAAATGTCAATGGAACACCTGTCATTATTCTCCTTTTTTCTAATAAACCTTTTTATTTACTTCAGGCAAAGAAATGGTATGAGGAAGGGCCAACCCCGCCCAACTTCAGCATGTTTTTTCTACAAAAAGGAAAAATAATTACAGAAGGTATTTTTTTCTTTTCCAACAATTCATGGGAAACCCACTTTTATATCTCTAGTGTAATTCTTTGTTCTTTTGTGGTCTGTGTATGTTGGAACTGCTGTTGATGTTTATCTGACACAAAGAGCTGTCTTGAGTCTGATTGTACGAAAACAATATTTCTGTTACCTTGTTGACGTTCATTTAACAGTAAAAATGAAGAACAGTAGTAAACTCCCTGTTCCTTGATAATTTATGTCTTCCCCATGTATTGAATTTCATGTTATCACATTAACATGTATTCCATATTCCTATATATTTTGATATATACTATGAGAATTGCTCTGATTTGTCTGTTGATTGGTGGATGGTTGTCTCATGAGCAATCATGCCAATTCTCCCATTTTTACATTAAGCATTTTGCCATTAATCTCTTGTATATTGAATTATAAGACTCTCTTTCAATACAACAACATGTCTTTCAATACATTTAATTCATTGCAGTCAAGGTATATCTTATTTCTATTGTCTCATAAGTTCTAATTGTATGCCTGTATTGCAGGACCACCTCACATGGAACCATTCTTTAAAGACCCAATGGTTATTGGTAAATTTAAAGAGTGTTTCTTAGGCAGACCATTAGAATTTCATAGTGTCAGAGGTAGGTTAAAGTAGTCAATGGCACAAATATATTGTTAAGGGTTCTATTCTAAAATCATTTCCTTTTATATAAGAATCAACATTTATGAAAACTTTTTAAAAAGTTGAACTATATGTATTTAATAAATACAAAGAGTACAACTTTTAAAATGCTTCAGCCAAGGAAATAATGAAGTCACCCTGTCGTCTAAGTGCACATGGGCATCGGTGTCCCCAATGGGCCAACTTTACATCTTTACCTGCCATATCTTAGCAACTGCATGTCCAAATGTTATGCAAACTTGCATACACATTTACATAGAGAATATAGGCATATATTACCTAGCATCCATCATATTTTATATATGGACTTAGCCTTGGTGCAAGTTTACATCCAGGCTTGTTATATCTCAACAGTTATACATGTATGTGCAAGGGTCATGTAGACCTGATAAGTGTTTTGTCATGACTGAAAAGAGGCATGGTAATTTTTCAAAAAAAAGACTGAGCATGTGACATTGAACAGAATGACCAAATATATATATTACACAATTCTTTGTGCATTAAATATACATGTTTATTAAATGCCCTATTAAAGCTATTTTAAACAACCAAGTCATTGAACAAAATCTTATTGTGCCCTGTATTTGTTTTAAACGTTGTGCTTGATGTTGTATGTGTTTCTGTCGGGCAACACAAGACAGATTTTATTAGATTTCTTTGCTTGTCTAGATCTGTAATTTGTTGACCTTACCCCGCATTTGTGTGCTTCAATGCACATATGTCGTGTCATCACCATCTAGCAAAGAATTCTGCTCAAACTGGTGCAAAGGGCTGTCTTGAACTTACAGTGAGGTGCTAGTTTACTCCGAGTTGAAGGCCTCACTGTGACTTTTAGATGAAGAACAGCAATCAAAGCACTGTTCCTTTGTGTGGAATTTGTATATATGAGTTTTTTGTGTCATAAATATTTCCATCATATCCTTTCTTAAATCAACTAGTAATGAAGTCCTACACATGAATATACTTCAATTTGATAGGCTTGATAGTGCAGTATGTACTTGAAGTGACAGTATGAAAGAAAAAAAAATCTTCAATGAGAATAAAAATAGTTTTGTGCCTCTGATATTCCAGTCTTTTATATATTCAGTTATTATGCGGAAGTGTTTTTTCAGGCCCTTTTAAGTCATGGCCATGAGCCAATACCAAGATTCCTACTACCCTTTAATTTCTGGAATCTTTTAAAGTTGCATAAACTGTCCAATCACCATTGTCAATTTTTTATGTTTACTGGTAATCTTTTTACCTGAGAATTTATTCTAGTGCTAATTATATTTAAATAACTTTTCATATGTGCATGCTTAAACTAGATGCACAATGCATTTATGTTTTGTTTTCAGTGTCATATTTATTAACTTTTATTAGAACCCGAAGAAGAGGAGGAACCTGAATTAATGGTATTACCATACAAAGACAGCAACCACTACACGTGGGATGCCATGGTTTTTCTTTTACCTGCCATACTGGCAAAGGAAGGGATTAAAGGTTGTAGTAATAAATAGTCTCTGACGGTTATGTTATTGTTTTGTTGTTTAATTTTGGGGAAAAATACATGGAGTATTATAATGAAACATATTTTAAGATTGAAATTTCAAATGTTTTAAACTTGTAATAGATTTATGAATAATAGTAAGATTGGTTATTGCATAGAATATTTTGATTGCCTGCATGTATTTCATTTTTACCAGTGTGAAAAAATCACTTTCCAAAAAGACAAAAAAAACCTGCATATTCAGATGAGACATCGTCCACTCTTGTTATCTGTTTATATGAATGAGATACAAAGATTTTCCTAGATTTTCAAGCTAATTGGTCATAACATTACTTTTATTTTGAAGTGCTTCTGTATTTCAGGAAAGCATGCATACAGGGAAGCCAACAGACCATCCTGGTGGCCTGAAGAAGTCAGGTTCTGTTCCCCAAATAGTTCAGTCACAGGTAATAATTAAATGAAATGTTTGATGTCATTTCTATGAAGCCCCCACTGAATGAATGATGAGTATATTTGCATCATCATAATTTTTTTTAATTCATACAACCAAACTTTTGAACTTCACAGCTTGTGTTTCATTTATATCTGTGATTTATGCTTATGCTGTCAACCTTTATAATTTAAAAGTACCTGTTGTGATTGTCAAAGAATAATGCTAGTATTCTTGTCTTTAGGTTTAAAACGTTTAAATGTGAATGAAATGAGGCAGGTCATGGGGTCCTTTTTGAGGAACTGTAAACATAAATATACCATGTGTGTGCTGAGTATCAAGTTCTATTTTGGCATGTTGTCATGTTTTGCAACCAGCATAACATAGTTGCCAACCAATCTAGAGTACCCAGAATGGTTCATCAAAGTTGAGCTGTTTCAGCTTATCTAACATATTTTTTTGAAGTTTGAGATTACTGTAAAAGTTTGTTTTAGTCTGTATGTATTTATAACTAAAGAGGATAAAAAGCAGATAGACGTAGACAGTTTTAGTTTGGTAGGGGCCGCCCTAAATTTTTTTACATTATGATGCCTTTAAAGTTTTAATGGAAAAGTATTCCCCTTTTAATGATATTGAGAAGAGTCCTGTTAACTACAAAGCAAAAGCTCATTTAAGATTAGAGGTCCCTTTTTCAATGCTATTCTAAACTTATAGGATTTTTATGGAAAACCTACAGTCTTCCTTACTGTATTTCATGTTTTAAAAATAATAGTAAACATGCACCTATTGCTAGTATATACCATGCTAGCAATATTTTTTTTAAAAATTCTTATTTTTAAAGAGTAATGAGTAAAATAATGTGTAGAATTTTTGGTAGTCAGACATATTAAAACAAAACTCAATGGGTCTGCTCAAATTTTGTCACTGGAGAACATATTTGCCTATAAAAACAGACATTGAATACATCTTCTCATGAAATAAAGGCTAGCACTGTTTAGATGACATGGTAAGTGTGCTGTCTTCTAAATTTTACACCATGAACACGTTTTATAAAGTCTGGGGTTTTTCTATAAAATTTTGTTAGTAAATATGACCAATATTATCAAAAATATGTGCAATATTATAAATTTACACAAATCAACTGGTTTTGTAACACTGATTTTTCAATGTGGTGCATATATTTTATCGTCAACTGCAATAGTTTTTTATTTTCAATATTCTGAACCTTAATGTCAAAAAGGAAACCTTTAACCTTAACAATCTGAAAATTTTTTAAAATTAAAAGTTATAGTTTTCTTGATCTGGTAGTACATACTCCCTATAGGATGGCAATGGATAGCAGATTTAAAAGACAAAAAATCTGTATTTTGCAAGACCTGAAAAAAGTTAGATTTGGTTTGCAATTATGTTATACAAGAATATTAGTTTTTGATGTGTTTGTGTTTTTACAGACTTTGAATTTCAGTGTTCTTGTTTTTAATATGCATGAATAAAGTGTTTTAGGAATCCTAATTCCCATTACCACGGGGCAAGTAAAATTTGGGCAATGGAAAGTTAGCTACTAAGTAACAGTTTCCATTGGCAAGTTGAAAATTTTGAATTTTTTAAGGATTTTCCTTGTAGGGAAAGCAATCATTGACTGTGGTAAAGTTAATTTTATGTGGAACTTTCCAGTGGAAACCTAGATTACTTAAAAAAAATCCCAGAGCACTAGAATATTGTTTCCCTAATTTTATACGCAATTTTCACGCCTCTCAACCAGTTTTAGAAATTTTGTTCTCATCTCTAGAGAGATTTTTGTTTCTCATGTGCTGATTGGTCAGTTAACTTACTGATGAGGTATTTTGGATGATTCATTCCAGCTTAAAATCTGAACGTTGTATGTTTTAAAACTATAAATCTTAAATATTGATGCTTATTTCATATGGATTTAACGTTGAGTCTTTCACACTGTAGCCGGAATCAACTTATTGTTTATGCACACAAGTTACTTCCCTTGGTCAAACTCGAGATCAAAAATAGCACATGCATTCCAATGGACACTTCTAGACAGATTTCATGATTTAAAAAATTAGAGAAACAAAATCTTACATTGTTAGCAGTTGATTATCTTATTTCTACAGTCTCGATAGTTAAATCTAAGGCTCTCATGGGACCTCTTGTTTATTATCTTGAATGCTTTGCTAATAATGGCTAATTCATGCTGCATCTCCACCAACATGAGTTAATGTGTGTTTTATCTTTCCATGCATGTGTGATAAACATATCAGTTTGCATTGACTGAGCCAGTATCTATTTCATAGCTAGACATTTAATATGTAGTATTTCATCAACAAAACTATAAAGCATAGTAAGACCAAAATAAAATTTAGTTCAAGGTATTTTATTGTATCAAAATTACAAGTTTTGAATAACACAAATTGATAATAAAACATCAATTTCATGTGTTTTTAAATGAAGATACCAAACAATTTTTAATTTGATTTTGTTATGGTTTTCAAATTGTCATCAGATTAGTATGTAAGTTTTTAAATTCAATTTTTGTAGGTAAATATTCTGCAGGGTTTTTTTTGTTGTTGCTTAGCCTTTGATTAAAAACAAAACACAATCAATTAAAGTTCAGGTTATATACTGTACATCTGTTTGTATTTTTACACATGTAATTGCTGCCATTTTTCTAGAAAAGAGCGTTTGATGGACCAAAAATCCTATGTGGTTGGGTACAGTTGTACATGAAATTCTCTTTCTATCTTAATTTATTTAAGGGGTAGTACTTTTATTGTTATGGAGCATGTTTCTGCAGTCTTTAATCATTATGAAGAAAAATTCAGTTAACATTATCACCTAATTACATTTTAACAAATAGCATTATGAAGTTTTGCATGATAGTTTGATGAAATTATTAATTCCATGCTGGATAGAACATTAGAGTTCACCATATTTGTGATTGAGGAAACATGATAGATCTGATAATTTTTTTGTAAAAAAAAAATTTTCGTTTTGAAATTTGTTTGC
The DNA here is from genome assembly GCA_028566455.1 of Botula fusca. NCBI lineage: Eukaryota > Metazoa > Mollusca > Bivalvia > Mytilida > Modiolidae > Botula > Botula fusca. The sequence goes on along the minus strand of JAOXYH010507388.1, from coordinate 11,351 downwards.
CAATTTTCGAGAGAGATTATTGGCAATTCTGGATAGCCCTTAAAGTTTCACCAATTTATCAATATGTGTTGTAACTGTTTGTAGGATTAAACACTGTTTTAAAGGAATTTATTGGAATATAAACGGGACCAATTCACTCACAAACAAGTAAAAGTCCAAAGGACTTTCTTCAGACTTTTATGATATGTTTGTGAGTGACTTGGTGCCATTTAATCCTTATAATTCTTTTAATTCGGTAAACATAGTTCGGCCAACGTCGTCTATCACAAAATAAATGACTTCAGAAATTGCTACAGGAAGTCATTGCAGCCAATCATGTAAATGTTTTTCATAATATGCAAATCATATAAGAATTATATTGTAATAAGACCTTTTATTGAAAATACCAAATAAATGATATCAATACAAGTTTAAACATGAACTTACTGTAATTTAGTAGTTTCTTTTATTTGTATGTATGGACTTGCTTGTGAAAATTTAATTTTTACAAGAATTAAAAAACACAAATGTTATGGTCAACATTCCTAACTATTTTTACCTGTATTACAGAATATACATTTACATTTATTTTATATTATATTTTTTGTTTTCAATTTCATATAAGAATTATTTCTTTTATTTCTAGTTGTAATCAAGAAGAAGAAGAAAATGAAACACAGGACACCGAGACAGACAACATACAAAACACACACACACAAAGTACACAGGACACACACACAGACAGTTCACAGGACATACACACAGACAACACTCAGGACACACATACAGAAAATACACAAGACACACACTTAGAAAACACACAAGACACACACACAGAAAATACAGTGGAAACACACACCAAAAACACACAGGACACACCCACAGACATTACACAGGAAATACCCATAATCAATACACAGGACACACCCACAGAAAATACACAGGACACACACATTGAACACACACAGGACACATCCACAGTCAACACACAAGACATGCACACAGAAAATGCACAGGACACACACACAGAAAATACACAAGACTCTCACACAGAAAATACACAAGACTCTCAGACATACAACACACCAGACATACACAAAGGCAACACACAGGACACACTCACAGGACACACTCAAGACTTACACACAGAAAACATACAGGAAATGCACATGGACATACACACAGACAATACACAGGACACACATACAGACAACACACAGAAGACACACAGAGAAAATATACAGCATAGTCGCACCGAAAACACACAGTACACCCACACTGAAAACACACAGGACACACACACAGACAACACACAGGACACACTTACAGAAAATACACTTCATACACACATGGACAACACACAGTACACACATACAGAAAATACACAGCATACACACACAAACAACACACAAGACATGCATGCAGAAAATACACAGGACACACCCACACACAATAGTCAGGACATAGAAACAAACTGTGCAGTTTTGAGATGTAAGTTTTATTGTGCATTTATCTTTTATTGAAAGGAGAAAGTATAGTTATTAAATTGATGGCCGTGAAAGATTGAGTTTTCTCAGTGAAATAAAATCCATAATTTCACTGTGAAAATATAAACCATAATGCACTCCAGGAAGTGACGTAACAATAGACGTATTCAACGTCGTCGCTAAGAAAACGTTTGGCCTGTTTGCCTAAAAGCAAATAGTACCTTAAATTTTGTCTTAAATAAGGGGATAAAATAAACGCAAATCTATATAATAAACACTATAGCTAATACAGGATTCCGATTATGAAAAATATTCAACTCGTGATCGAACAATGCTATAATTCACTCATGCGCTCCGCGCATTCGTGAATTACTACACTGATCACTCGTTGAATATTTTGTGATAATTGGAATCCTTGATTAGTTATAGTATATAATTCAAATGCATTTCTTATTTATGAATTCTTATTGTACAGTTTCAAGTGGTTTCATGTAAACTTGTCTTAGGTTATAAATACATGTATAAAGGAGACCAATTCACTCACAAACAAGTAAAAGTCTGAAGGGCTTTCTTTGGACTTTTATGTTACGTTTGTGAGTGACTTGGTCCTGTTTAATCCTTATAATTCTGTAAAAGATATGAACATAATTTAAAATGTTGGAAAGATGTGACCTATGTCTTTTTATACGACCGCAAAAATTTTGCGGTCGTATTATGGTATGATGCTGTCGTCGGCGTCGGCGTTAATGTCTGTAGACAGCTTGGTTTCCGCAAGATACATTTTGTTCCAGTAAATGGATTCTATTGATATTTTGTGATGTTGATCCTTTATACTACCTAAAGGTTGGTATTGATTTTGGGGGTTCCAGCTGCTACCGTTCAGGGGGTGGGGCCAAACAGGGTTTTTTTCAAAATTTTCAATTATTTTTTTCATTTTACATCCGATTTTAATGGGGTTTCTTTTATTGAATTACTTGTGAAAAATCATATTGAATTGACCCCTCGCGTATGACTCTATCTATTACGGTTATTGAGTTACTAGGGGGTAAAAAAAGGCCACGCCCAAAATTTCGAAACTTTTTTATTACTCATCCGATTTTGATGGGTTTTTTTGCAAAAGGTTCCTTGTGAAAAATGAAACTAAAGTTACTCCAAGCATTTTTTTATATGATTTGCTGTTTTTGAGATAAAAGGGGCCAAAGGGGCCAAAAGTGCAATTTTCAAATGTTTGTAATTTTTTTTATTTTTCATCCAATTTTGATGGGATTTTTTTCATTGGATTCCTCTCAAAGAGAGCTTTTCAAATTGTTACAGCCGATTTTTTCTATCTCTTACCGTTTTCGAGATAAAAGGGGTCAAAGGGGCCCAAAATGCCATTTTCGGGGCTGCACAAAATTTTTATTTTTCATCCAATTTTGATGGGATTTTTTCCATTGGATTCCTCTCAATGAGAGCTTTTCAAATTGTTCCAGTCGATTTTTTCTATCTCTTACCGTTTTCGAGATAAAAGGGGTCGAAGGGACAAAATGCCCTTTTCGGGGCTGCACAAAATTTTTATTTTTCATCCAATTTTGATGGGATTTTTTCCATTGGATTCCTGTCAATGAGAGCTTTTCAAATGGTTACAGCCGATTTTTTTCCATCTCTTATGGTTTTCCAGATAAAAGGGGCCAATGGGGCCAAAAATGCCATTTTCAGGGCTGCACAAAATTTTTTTTCATCCAATTTTGAAGGGATTTTTTTCATTGGATTCCTGTCAATGAGAGCTTTTCAAATTGTTACAGCCGATTTTTTCTATCTCTTATGGTTTCCGAGATAAAAGGGGTCTAAGGGGCCAAAAATGCCATTTTAGGGGTGACATAAAATTTATATTTGTCATCCAATTTTAAGTACTGGAAGCATATTTATTTGTAGTGCTCTGTTTTCGACATGCTGCGGTCGTATCATGCTGCGCTTGCGAAGCACCTCAGTTTTAACATGCATTCCAGTACTTGAAAATAAAAATGAGCTTATAATACAATGGATGATTCATCTTATTTGCAGATGCTGAAGATATGGTGTTTAGATCCAGGGGAAAAGAAAAAAATTTCCTAATAACAACATGTGAAGGAATAAAACTATCCCTGGATAATGCCATGTCAATTAAGGACAAATTGACAGATGAGGTGAGATATGATAGATGATTTTTGATAGTAAAACAAAAATAGATTTCTACAGTTTTGTGCTGTATTCTTATTTGTTAACACTGTAATGTTTAATGTAACACATCTTCTGATTGGTTGAAAGTATTCAGCTTATTAGGCCATTAACAAAATTTTGTTTGGTGACTGTGACATTAACATTTTTCCCCTGATTTGCTCATGAATTGTTGATGGTTGAATTTTAAGGATTTACTATAATATTTTATTGGTCTGTTTGAAATAACCTTGATCCTGTGGTGCACAATTCAAACTAACCCACCAAACTCATATTACTGTTTTACAATGGAAATATTAACATAACAAAATACTGTTTCTTTTCAGTCTTTCAATTCAAATGAAAACACTAAACTTGACTTAAAATCTTTTGTTATCCTCAAATGATATCTTTACTGTTATTTTTTCAGATTATAGACAGTTACATGTTGACTGTTATGAGAAATTCTGAAGTAAGTATTGCTTTTATTTCATTGGTGTGAAATATGACAAATTAGAATGTTGAAAGCTGTTCTATTTTTCAGTGTTGTTTATATTTTTTGATTGTCATAAATGAATTTTTTTATTTATGCTTAGATATATTAAATTTGATAAATTCATTTCACCATGGGTTTGTTATTGTAGCATCAAACAAAAGCAGACTACATTTATGATTTTTTTCAATTTATTTGATATAAGACCTCTTCTATTTCAGTCAAATTTAGAATACATCACTTGCGCTGTTATGGCAATGTTGATGAGTAGGAAAAACCAGTCTGCTGTAACTGATGTAAGCCTTCTATTTACTTAAATGTATAAGACAATGTGAGCTTTTGTCATGTGAAATGTTTGGGAACTAAAATGGTTATTAAAAAAGAAAAGGAATCAAATGTGCTTGAAAATATGAAATTCGTTCAGGATCTGTAAAAATTGCAAAAATTAATTGTGATGATTTATTAAAGATTAACTTCAGTTTTATTCAAACATACTTGAGAATAAGACCCAGATCTGGTGACTGTTATCTTTCATGTCAAAAATAGCCACCAGCACAGCTGTTTTAATCATAGAGTTTAAAATCCATTTAGGCTAGCTGTGCTTTCTCTCATAAATTTCTGGCACAAGTATGTGTTGATCATTAAATTAAGCTGTTTTGTGTATATTTTTATAAAACTAGCATTTAATATAATTTTTTTGCCTTTACAGTTTGATTTTGCATCTCAAGAAATAATAGGTCTATACAATCTTGGACGAAGACACTGGATTCTAGTAGTGAGTATAACACTATCCTTGGATATTGGAATAATTTTTAAACTGGAATGATAATTATTTTATTGTTACTTTTGAGAACAAAGAAATATATCGACCAACAATTGCCAACACATAGAGAATAACTTAATTATTGAAACGCCTGGGTTTTTAGATACTTTATTTGATAGAGGTAACGGTCATATGATAGAGTTATTCTCTTAAGTAAACATTTGATGGAATTGCCATAATTGCTTCTTTTATTGGTTTTTTCTTCAGATCATCAAGTTCCATTCCAAAGAATTAATTGTTATTGACCCTCTTGGGGAGCTAGATGTAACTATGAGGACAATGTTGACTTCATGGAGGTTAGTAATTAATGTAATTGTTATAGCTCATCTGCCTTGAATGGACAAACCTGAGCTTTTTCATCATCCATGCAGATATCAGTTTTTAAACATATCCTCTTAAGAGTCATGGTAACAAGATCAGCCATTTTCGGCCTGTATGTGAAACCCTAAAATACATGATTTTTGACGCATCAGTAACCATGACAACAGAAGATTATTTTCAAAAAGTTACTGTCAGAAGGTCAGTGTGTCTCATTAACAGCAAAACATAGTATCATATTTGTGTATTCAGTGTTACTGGCCCTAAAATGTACCAAATGTAGGTTTTTCAATGGTATTTTGGGGGACAAATTTACAGCATTTTGTGTGCTTTTATTGGTTTACTGTATAAATAATGAACACAGAAAATTTTATTTCAAGTCTTTTTCAGATAGAAGCATATGCTATCTTTAAGTAAAGAAAAAATTGTGATGTCATATTTTTGGTTTTTGGATTTTGGATATATTTTTTTTTAAGTCCAAAAAAAGCAACTACATTATTTTTTCTTTACTTAAAGATAGTCCAATCTGGATCAAAACTTATTGAATTTTTGTCCTTATATGGACCTTTTAATACAATTAAGATATTAAAATCATCTTCAGAGTGCTGATCCGAACTTTTATGAATGACCCTATGAGAAATTGTTTGAAAGATATTCATGTTCGAATTCAATTCCTTAATTATCTTTTTGATAGGGTAACATTTTGGGTATCTTTTGTCAGAATTCAAATTGATGCTTCCATCATAGTAAAGTCATTAACACCTTTTTTTAATTTTACAATTCTCTTACTATGTAATGATAGATGATTTTGGACACATTGCTTTACCCAATTTGAGAAGAATGAAAGGATTGTCTTTAAACAAATCTATGTTTACATGTACCATAATATTCCTGATGTTTGCTGCAATTTTTGTTTTCAGGAATTACTTACAATTAAAAGGAGAAGGAGACAAAACCTACAACAACTGGAAAGTATCAAGCCTGCCTCATACGAAACAACAGGACAGCACTTCCTGTGGTGTATTTTGTTTAATGGTTAGTATTGTATACAAATTAGTATGAAGCATTTGGAAGATAAGACAACCCTTTGTAAAAAGGATCAGCTTAATTTAACTGTTTAAATGCCATAAATTTTCTTAGAAGACTGGTGACCCATTATTTTTTTGCTTTTATTCAAAGCTTGTTTCGTTTTCCTATTTACATGGAAAGTTTGAGCCAAAAATCAATGGTAGCTATTTTTTATTCCAATAAAATCACAAAAATGTCTCGTCTGAAATTTGCATGAAAAAGTTTAAAGGTGTTTTATTATATGTGAATAGATTATGTATTGACATAATACTATAATCCTTGACATTTAAAGCTTTTTCATACATTTTTGTTTTAAATTGCACAAATGTGAATAGTGTGTCAAAAGTTATAACTGTAAATATAATTTTCATATATTTTGGTAGAATCTAAAACTTTCTGTGGCTACAGCAATAAAATTTGCCCGGGGACTTTGGTTTTTTTTTCATCTTTTATTGGTTTTTTTTTCACATCCCAATGGTTCAATGTGCAAAAAATCAACAACAACAATGAATAGGCTGTTTTGTCTTTAATCAGTAAGTTAACCAAATATTTTTTTCATCACTTTAAAAAAAAATTAGTATGTTTTATACAATTTCTTTTACATGACACTTATACCAATTGCCATGATTCACAGGTATGTCTATAACACTTTGTATTCTTTTCATGAAAATAGTATTAATTTTTATTGCAGTTTGCAGAGAGATACATGTCTGGAGTTGACCTTATGCTCCAGACAAATGCAGAATCTGTGAGGCTCTTCAGAAAGTCAATTCTACAAAAAATCATGAAAAATCCAGGTATACTACAATATGAATTCAGAAATAGTACAGTCATTTTTTTTTTATAAAAATGGACAATTTATAACATTCAAAGATTTTATTAAAGATGTTAACCTGAATTGCTCAATTTCTTAGACCCTTGTATTACAGGAATCTGGGTGTTTTTTTTTCTGAAGTACCAGTATCAGAATGTTTACTTAGTGTATAGGGCCATAATATACAGCAGTGTTAATTTTTGACATGTGCTGCATTTGTAGATTCAAAATTATGCATCTTGATTTATTGAAATTTTTGGATTTCAGTATCAGATTTCTTTGAATTATTTAAATGTGAAATTTTGAAAACTGTATGAATATGTTACTTTAAAACATTTCAGATGAGACATTAATGCTAAAACTGTGTCGGATTTGCTCCCGGGAGGAGCCAAAACAAAGAGGAAACCAGGACATTGATTGGGTATGGCATTCATTTTTATGAAAAAAAGTATGCAGTTTAAAGAGGGGGTTGGGGTTGTATACAGAGAGGATTTAAACTTTCAGGCAAATTGAGATAATGGAAAAGTCTCCTTTTTTGTTAACCTTTATTTAAAATCATGCTCCTATTCCGTTTTGCACATCTTGGAGATAAAAATCAAAATATAAACATTGCAGAGATATGTGTACTAATATGACAGGGTTCACTTAAGAAAAAAAATCACATATTATTATACTTTTTATGTTTGTAATACCTATATAGAATGGGAAATGTGGCATGATTGTCAATGAAACAGCCATCCATTAGATTTTAAAGAAGAAACAGAACTGTACAATTCTACAGGTCATCATAAAATCTTCAACAATTTACCAAAATCAATTCCACAAAGCAAGCTGTAAAAATATAATGAAATATAATAAACTAATGAAATCATAAATGAATTACAATATACATATAAAAAACAATATCTACTATTGGACTAAAGGTTCCTGGGTCGGGACAGGCACATAAAGTATATGTCAGGTTTTAATATACTTTCAGTAAGTAATTCTAACGTTTTAATTTGTTCCAAACTGGAATAGATACATCAAGCAAACTAATTATCATCATTGTTTAGTAATAACATTTTTTGAAGATATATGTTCCTTCCAAACTAATGAATTAATTTTAATTTCAGGTTGGTTGTGACAGCTGTGGTATGTTTTGGTGCCACTTCAAGTGCATGGGAGTAAATGGAACTTTCTCCCAATTCATATCAAAACCATATTTTTGCAGATTCTGTATTAAAAAAAATTGATTGTTCTCCTTACCAATTTTACGCTTCACTGACTTACTTTAAAATTTACATCTTGTTAATCTTGTAAACAGATACATTATAATGAGGTAGCATAATTATATATATATATTGGTTCACATTGACATAGATTTTACGCTTCCTTGAGAAGTAAAAATTTATATCTTTCAAATTTTTTTGGGGGTATCATTAGGCAGTCTTTAATACAGTTATATCTAATATTAATTATGATATTTAATCATTTCATACCCATGAATCAAGTATTTTGAATTATAGTTCTGAAGTTTGGGGAAATCATAAAGGAGGTGACATCGAACAAGTCCAATTGAAATTTTTTAAACATATTTACATATTTTAAAGATGAAAACATCTACTGTTAATTACACTGTATTTTGTGAGTTAGGAAGATTTTCTATGTTCTTATAAAGTTAATGTCAAATGATCAGATATTGGTTTAAGATACCAAGTACATATAATTGTATTTTAAAATGTTGTTACGAAGAAATGCTTGAAAGTGTTTAAAAAATACAAGCTACAAATATAACTGGGCTTGCAGAGTTAGAGAATTATTATATGAATACAGGTTCCAAAGTGTAAATAATGTAGATTTGTTTTTTCATGAATTAAAAAAAATAAAATAAAAATCTTGTTTTTGTAGTGAAATGTATGCCTTTTTCAAGGATTCACCAAAGTTTTTTTTAATACATATATCACCTAGACATGTTACAATTTTATCTAGATTGTGCTGTGAATTATATGTACAAAACATATATCTGTAAATATTGCATATCTGCACAATGTTTAAATATTGAAACTGGTTTATTTTATAACATTGGTAGACATTTAAGACAATGTACTGTGTGTGATAAAGATTTAATTAAAGATGAGTATAGGTATACTGAATTTAGTTAGATGATTAGAATTTTGTTCCTCGTAACTTTAATTTATGATTCGTTCATGTTGCTTGTCTTAAGTCTTATATATAATACACATTCCAAATTATATGGACTACAGTCAGAGCAGACAAGATACCAGGTTCTTAGGAACCTTATGGGGTTTTTTTTAGATAAAAGGTAGAACATGATAAGTTTTCCTTCAGTATGTAGGAATTACCTTTTATTTAGATATAATAAAGAGAAACATATTTTATTTTTCTTTGATATCTAAATCTATTTGACAAATAGAGGATAAATGTTTGAAAATTTTTTGATAGACAGTGGATCCATAAAGTAAAAATATTTTGCTAAAACAGCAGAAATGTAAATTGTTTGTTTTGGTAATACATTTTTTATAGTCATATATCAATTGAAAATACTCACAAAAAAGAAAGATTCTTGCCTTATTTCAAGTTGGAACAAATTTCACACAAAAAGATGTTGAATGTATTTTTGTTTGCAAAATATTTCTTGCTTTTAAGGCCTGTTATGAATAACATTATACATGTATTTGTGACTTTTTGATAAAAAAAAAAAAATTTGTATGATGGTAATGGAAATATGTGAGTAAACTATGGCAGTTTCATTATGATATATAGAGATTCATTACCTCCAATACATGCTTGTGTAGTATCATCCTAAAGTGTTTTCCTACTGATCAAATTATCAATGTTGTATTCATAGAACATATTCTAATGTTTCATTGCACAATACAGTGGAATTTGTTTTGTAAACATTGAGAAGCAAAATATCTGTCAGCCACTTAAAGTTGTAATTATATAAATATGAAATGTCTGCATTTACAGTATTAATTTGTATTGATATATTGAAACAATTTTGTTATGTACCCATTGTAAATGATAATTTGAAATAAATATAATTTTGTTTTTCTTTTATTACATTTTTAGCTCACCTGGCCTAAAAGGCCATGTGAGCTTTTGCCATCACTTGGCGTCCGTCGTCTGTCCGTCCGTCCATCGTCCGTCCACAATTCACATTTTAATCTTCTCCTCTGAAACCACTGGGCCGATTTGGACCAAACGTTGGTGGGATGGTCCTTGGTAGGTCCCCTTTCAGAATTGTATCCGGGGTCGTGATAGACCAACAAACATGGCTGCCGTTACTAAAAATAGAAAAAACGGGGGTGGTTTTTGAAAAATCTTCTCCAAAACTACTGGGCCAATTTAGGCCAAACTTTGGTACAATGGTCCTTGGGTGATCCCCTTTCAGAATTGTATCCGATGACCCTGCCCACCAACCAAGATGGCCGCCATAGACGAACTTAGTTTAACATAGGACCTTATGGGAAATTCAATGAAAAATTTTGTCCGAAACTACTTGCTCAATTGGAACCAAACTTTGGTGGAATGGTCACTAGGTAGGTACCTTTCAGAATTATATCCAATGACCCCAATGGTGAACCAAGATGGTCGCTACAACTGAACTTTGTTTAACATAGGACCCTATGGGAAATTCATTGAAAAATCTTCTTGTCCAAAGCTACTTGCTCAATTGGAACCAAACTTTGGTGAAATGATCACTAGATGATTTGTATGAACGTTTTATAGAACCTATACAGATCGAATATCTCTGTCTCGGATCTGTATGAACGTTATATAGAGCCTATACAGATCGAATATCTCTGTCTCAGATCTGTATGAACGTTATATAGAGCCTATACACATCGAAGATCTCTGTCTCAGATCTGTATGAACATTATAAAGAGCCTATACACATCGAAGATCTCTGTCTCAGATCCGTATGAACGTTATATAGAGCCTATACAGATCGAATATCTCTGTCTCGGATCTGTATGAACGTTATATAGAGCCTATACACATCGAAGATCTCTGTCTCAGATCTGTATGAACGTTATATAGAACCTATATAGATCGAATATCTCTGTCTCGGATCTTTATGAACGTTATATAGAGCCTATACAAATCGAATATCTCTGTCTCGGATCTGTATGAACGTTATACAGAGCCTATACAGATCGAATATCTCTGTCTCAGATCTGTATGAAC